>CM024334.1:6504207-6774070 GCA_014170255.2 Drosophila triauraria | reverse complement strand
TCATCAGTTATAGTCGCATTAATTACTTATAACGGCTGTCACTTCTAAAACTTGCTGAGCTGCATGCATCAAAACATTACAATCTATTCGATCATCCATGGTGGCGTATGCGCAATATTCATATATCAAAACGCATATCGCGTATACGAGAATGCATGACCAGCATTTAGCGCTGGCAATTTTTATACAGGGTAGAAGGTAATTATTGGGTGGATTCTTTAAGGGTTTCTGAGGATAAAGACATTTTAATAAAATTATTTAAAGGACTTAAAGGATTTTTTTAATTATTTTAATTAACTGTTTTAATTTATTAAAACTAAGTACGGAAAAGAGCTTAGTTTCAAGTATATAAATTTCAATAATAATTATTTAAAAAGAAATTGTTTGCTGGCGAATAAAACAATGAAAAATGATTTCCCAAGTAAGTTCGTTTTATTTTTAACTAAAAATCTTAGTTTTAACTAGTTTTAAGCCTAAAGTTTTCTAGGGCATTAAACAATCTTTCCTTTCCATTATTTTAAAGTTCCGGAATGCAATGAAATTTCGCTAGCATGGCAATAATTAAAGCGCATCCTTGCCTTGCTCAATCCCCTGCCATCGTACATTTTGGTTAGCAATTACAACGGGCAACAGACAGACAGCCAGCAAAAAAAAATCGTTTTCAATTTTTGAATTTTTTATTGCTTATTCTGCGTTGATGGCATTTTCATGGCACTGCAGAAATTTTGTTTGTTTCCATGGCTGAGGGGCGTCATAAATTCGCTGCACCAACAGAGCCACATCCGAAAGCCCAGCAGAGCCTGACTTTGGCAGTGGCTCTGTAAATATTTACTCCCCCATTTTCCGCCATTTCCACATTTTCCCCCCCGGTGTGGGTGTGTGGCTTTGTGTTGACAGTGAGAAACCAGTGCCAGCGCAGTGGTTGTAATTTATAAATTTATGATCAGCAATTGGCATTTGGCATTCGCATTTGCATTCGCATTCGCATTCGCCAGGCAGATTCAGATTCCATGGTCAGCCCCGGCGACAAACCAGTACGGCGTTTGGCTCTGCATATTTTTGCCCTGGCACGTCCACATTAAACATGGCGAAAGAATGGCAATCAAAGCCACTAAAGCACACACAACTGCCACTGCAACGGCAACCAAACAATTGTTGAACGTGCATTGAGTGAATGCCTGAGTGTCTTTCTCTCCTGCCCTGCATGCCGATGCCAAGGAAAACCCTCACTCGTTAAGAGTCCTGCGAAATGGGGGAAATATTTGTGTCAAAGTGCCACTAAAGTCACAAGAAGAGACGTGGAAGAATTACTGTCTTACTAAGCAGAAATGAATTACGAGGGATGGATTTAGGCAAATAAACTATAAAAATCTATTTTATTTTTTCGGTGGAAAACATCTTAAACCTCTTCTGTTTTAAGCTTCCCTTAACTCCCTGGCTCTAGCTTTAAGTATATAGTACAACCACAATTACTCTACCCAGTTTAAACCAATTATGTGTACCCAACCGGACTCCATTTACCAAAATCCCCCAGCTTCTGACTCTGACATTTGCTGGCAAAAGCAAATTCCCAATGACCCGCAATGCAGGGCGACAGCTGAAACATGCTCCCTGCCAAGTCTCGGAAATCGTGCGTGGGGGCTGACGTTGAATTAAACTTACCATAATAGCCGGACATATCCATTGGTACGACTTGTATGAGGCGATAACTTTTCACAAGTTCACGTAGGAACAACTGGGCCATGTAGAACAGCAGCACCAAGTGCGGGTTGTCGGTGAGGATGCCATCGGCCATGGCGCTGCAAAAAAAAAAAAAAAAACAATGGGAAAAGCAATGAAAGCAATGCAAGGTAACGTGAACATCGGGATTTTCATTCCATTTCCCGGAGTGGAGAGTGGGCGTGTGCGATATTATAGAAATGGAATGCCGCATCGTGTGGGCCGCATTTGTGGCACGCCAAATTGCATGCGGAAATTGTGAAATGAAATTTATATGAATTTGTGACATTTTTTTCGTTCCTTTTTATTTTTTGGGTCGACTATGGGGGTCATCAACTGGCGGCAAACTAATTCATTTCCGGCTGAGTGTCGAAGGGTATCCGCAATTGCTATATCTGGGTTCAGCTGCAGCAACAATTGATTTTTTCCAAACTATTTCATCGACGAGGGTCCCTTTTTTGTATGCATTTGGCAGGTCAGAACGCTCAAAACTTTGTTATTGTTTGGAAAAGTGAATCAAACATGTGGGTAAATTGTGAAAAAATATTTTAATTGAGAGCAGATGTTTTGTAATTTTTAAATACCTATAAAAGCACTCAGGGAAGTGTGGACATTCATTTATTTAATGACTCAGGTTTTGTAAACAAATTACAGGAAAAAATACTTGAAATTAAATATGCACTTACTTTAAATTCCCTGAGACTCCCACAGCTGCTCATAAGCTGGGCAAATTAATTTCTAATTCCACGATCAACGCCAAACGACATTTTAATTCAACTAATTTACCATTACGAATATAATTTATGTAACTTCACGAACCATTCTGTAACAGTCGCAATGGCATAATTCATTTAGAAAACACTCGGAATTTACAGTGGGTCCGGTCCACAAATTGCTGCTTAGTTGACATTAATTTCAGTTTTAGCAGCAGCCACACAGACGGGGCAATTATGAACGGATCCTGGGGACGCCGTCACGGAGTGGGGCACAAATATAAATTGCCATAAACATATTTGCAGCTACACAGGAATAAATTCAATTTGTAAATTGCTTTTGCATTGCCTAAACTCTGCGGAGCTGGAAATGAAAAATATATATTTTAGCAAAATTACCCCCGACGGGCGGCAGGAGGAGGTTCTGAAAGGTCCTGAAAGTGTTGCCGTGTCTTCTGATTTCAACCCTCCTGCCCGGCGCAAGCATTAAGGCAAATAAATTGCAAATTAATCTTCCCCCCAAGGTGTATCTCTGTGGCAGGGTGTGCGTGTGTGTGAGGAATTTTGTGAGGGATTCAGCTTAAAGCGATTTAGATTTGGCTTGGAACCTCTCCTGCGAAAGTGGATTGTTTGGGGGCTAAGGACACTCAGAGCTTGGATAGGTATTACAGCTGAAACATATTCTTGAAACTAGGGGAAAATGGAAAGGTCTTGCACTCATTCAAAATTAAACGCAAATGCTTAATATTCTAAGATTTAATTTATATGGAATAAATGTTTCTCATGTATAAAATCTACAAATTATCATAAGGACCTCCACAAGCATGATCTTCCAATTACGCCCTCATCCTATGCAGACATTAATATTTTATTATCATACATCAACATTTATACTAATAGGAAAAGGGAGAAGCGAGATAATTTGATGCTTAAATCGCAATCAAATTAATGCTAAGCGATTTCCTTGTAAAAACTGCAAGTTGTAAATGGCAGAGAGCAATGTTTTAACGATTTGCCCGAGTCCTTTTATTCCTTCATCTCGCAGCTCTCGCATTCTGATGGCTGATTGCGGTGCGCGGACATTAACGTGGGTCATTTTCGCCAGAACCACCATACTGCCACACCCAGAAACTCGCAATAATAAGTTCGGGCAACGAAACAAAATCTGCAAAGCATCCCGAAAACCCAAAAAAAAAATCTAGAATAGCCAGCAAATAAAGAGCGAAGGGCAAACGGAACCGGAGAAAGGAGAGAAAAAATGGCCAGACCATTGTCAGCAGCTGCTCTTGATTACAGTTCGGACGTTATATTCATTTATTGCAAATAACAGTGAAATATATTTTTTATTCCCTCGCTAGACCCTACGGAATTTTGCTGAGAAAATTGTACAAATATGCGGACTGGACCGCTTTGTCTGCCCCAATCGAAGTTATTAACTGCAGCTGTATAAAGTTGTTAAAATTGCCGCAGTTTACGAGCGGCTATCGGGCCGGAATGCCTAAAACGTCTGCAGCTACGTGATGACGAGCTCCCGGATGGAGCTCCCCCTAATTGCGTAACTCTACCCTCTTCTCCGCCTTGTTTGCTGTCTTCGTCTGCTGCTCCTTCTGTCTTCCATAATTTGCTGTCATTTTCACTAACATGACCGCAGAACATCGCCCAACAGCTTGGCATCCGGCAGGGAGCTTGGCATCAAGTGTCGAAATAATAAACGAAATAGCCGCCAGCGACAATAAAACAATGCACCAGCAGGAGCAGCACAGAAAGGACAATGGGGTAGGTAGGGAAAAATAGGGGATATAAGACAATGAAAGCTGGTCTATATTTAGGGGAAATTTTTAATAAAACAGTTTACAAATATGTCAGAAAAATAAATAAAGTATATGTTACTATTTCCTAAAAATTAAATTTCTAGCTTATGTTTTCTTGCTGATCTATAGAGGATTCTGGAAATACCCTTTAAAAATTATCCTAATTAACTTCCTGGCTCGGTTCATTGCCTCTTAGTCCTCAGACTTCAGACTTGACCTTGACTAAGTTTATATTCCATATTTTAATAGCTTTTCCACTGTGCCTTACCAACAGCAGTTGCAGGAAACATAAAATTTCCGACACATAGCCGCAGTCAACGCCATCGACGACGACGTCTATGAGATTGACTTTCTATCCCCTGAGGTCGAAATCCTTGTGTTATGTTCTCTCTGCGGACTCTGGGCAATTGTCGGATTGTGTTTTCGATGCAGCAAAGGACGGAGGAAGTTCTAGTATTATTTGCAGCGGAAATGCGTTTGAGTCAACATGGCCGACTTGGAATGAGACAAGATGGGCGTTGGAACGGACAGTAATGGGAATGGATATGGGAGTCCAGCCCCGGAGGACTGTGTTGACTAACTTGCTGTCAAAACAGAAGGAACCGAGCGAGCGGCTAAAACAAAGGCAGCGGCAGTAATTTAGCAACAACAAACAACTGCACATAACTACAAGGCAAACAGCAGAACAAATGCGAAGTAAGCGCAGGCAAATAGACAGATAGATAACATGAACACAAGCGCAAACACGGCGAAATGGACCGAACGTCGCCTCCAAGGATATATGTTCTATATACACTATGCACCATAAGAAAATTCAGGAAGAATATAGCTCTTTTCCCTCTCTCTATTATAATAATAAATAGGACATCCTCTACTTCTTTATAAAGTAAAAAAATAAAATATATTATAAGATGCACATATATTTTAATATATTTTTATTTCGTTATATCCTCTTCATAATTAATTTCTATATTTTTCCCAGTGCCTCCGTGTATAAGTGCGAGTCGTCGGACAAACAAACAGGCAAACAACTATCAGTCACTCAAGGCAGTTGGCAAAGTGCTGCCGCCAACCGAGAATGGGAGTGGAAATGTGGAAAAGTGGGAAGGTGGTGGGAAATGGAAATGAAAATGGGCATGACTCGAGGAAGGCGACTACTGACTGCAAGAGTGTCTATTCCAAGGTGGTCTCGTCTAGGGTCTGAGACTGATTTTTCCTCACTTTCTGGCAGGGAAAACCACTTACTTGCCTTGGTGGTATCACAACCTGCCGCACCAGGTATCACAACTTTGTCGTCTTGTTTGGCCAATGAAACCACAAAAGTGGAGACTAAATGTTGGTTCCATTTATTCCTTAAAGCCAACTTTTTGGGCAATATTTGAGTTGTTATTATGAAATGTTTAGTTTGTGGTGATCTAACATCAACAGAAATATGTCAGAAAGTTCTGTAAACGAGGGAGAGGTAAACACAAATATAAATATATACTTAGAAATCAAGAACGTACTGAATTTTTTGCTTCATTAAAGTATTAAACGTATAAAATAAAATATATAAATGATTTAAGGTACTTAGTTTTCGTAAAACATTCCCTTCCTATTTATAAAAATGCAAGCTACTTAAAATAAAGCTAAGAATACATTAAAACTTGGTCATCAGAAAAGTTTGCCTTTTATATTTTGCAATTTTAATTCTTTTTAAGCACTTTGAATAATATTTTGGCCAAGGTTTTACAGTCTCTTCTCCTTTTCTCCTACCTCAGAGAATGCATTATTCTTCAAGTTTAAGCCCGTATTCCTTGCCTTTTTCAGTCTCCTGCTTGCTTCGGGTTTCACCGTTTTTCCTTCGCTTTCCCTGGCATTCCTCAGTACTATCGAGTTGTTTGTGACTTTCGCTGTCTCACATGGGGTCATGCATGTGTTTACAGAACATAAAACAGCAGCAAACAACAAAACACTGTCAGAAAGTTTGGCTCTGTCATTGTCAAGTTGCGCCCAAAGTTTTTGCTCCTCAATCCGGCTTTTCCCGCCCCAACTGACTTTTCCTCTCCGGCTTTGTTCATTTTCCAAGCATACTTTTTGCTTTATTGAACTTTTACTTTCAATTTAACTTTGAGTCCTGGAGCAGGCTCCGGCTCTAGCTCCGTCTCGGGCTCCTTTTTGCGTTTGCCGACTGTCGCTTCGCTAATTCATTGTCGTCACTCATACGCCATGTGCGCCCATTTGAAAGCGAAGAGGCTGTGGAAACTGAAGGCGAAACCTGAGAGAACGTAAAGCTGCTCGACGAGTCGTTCATTTGTGTCAATAAGGCAAAAATTAATTGAAATCTCCTCGTTGCTGTTGTTGTCTCTTGCTGCCAGCCAATCATCAATTCAACTGTCTCTGGTTTTTGGGTTTTTTCTTTATTTTTCTGCCTTTTGCTTCTGCTTTCATCCTGCACTTTTGGCCAGTTCGGGGATACATATGGAAAAATGCTGATGCGGATGCTCGTCTCGTTATATTGACATTTCTCCACTCCATACTGACATTTAAAGCGTCTGCTCGATAATAAATCACATTGTCATATGCCAGCATGGTGTGCTTAAAAAGTAACGCCAAAAAGAAGTCAAGTTTGACAGATGCACAGGGGAAAAAGTAGAGCTTAAGATAGATTTTAAACTCACTCTTCAAACAGTTTATATTTTACTATTTTGATTTAAGGAATAGCCTCAACCTCAACCTTATTTTGTTGTTACATTTATTCTAGTATTTAAAATAAATATATTTTTTAAATGCAAGACCCATATTTCTTTTTGTGTAAACCCTCAACGCCACGTCCTATTGGTTGTGTGTCTGAAATTACAAATATTTTATGTATTGTGTGTATGAATCTCCCCTCAAGATGTTTGTTAAAAAAAAAGTTGTTGATGCTGTCGCGTTTCGGGATGCGATAATGGCACATGTGTGGCATCCACATGGGATTCCATCTTGGCAACACTCTGCTCCTCGGACGGGGCATAAATCAATAAATTGAAGTCGGTAAACATAGAGACACAGAGACAGGCTAAAGTTTTGCGCCTTTTTCCAGCTGACACCCGGACTGAGCTCTCTCTAGAGTAAATCCATTTCACACTGATGGCCAGCCGTGCCACATTTACCATTCCGTTCATTTGCCAAACAAAACGATTTTTAAACCACACTCAAACTTTCCATCGTGCGAAAAAAAAACCGAAAAATCAACTCCACACACAACAAGGTTTAATGAAAAAAAATTACCAAATATGCTGGTGAAGCCCGAGGCAGCAAAAAAATGTTATTAACTTTTTTGGAGGCTTGAGTTCGCTCTGATAAATTATGCAGCACTTTGAAATTGAATTTCAAACTCTGCCACTAACTCATTTTGAGGGGGAGATGAGAGAGCATTTCAAGGGTCCTCAATCCGAGTCCAACAAATTGTTATTTATGTTATCCCTTCCACTCGCACTTTTCTCGACCAAATTTGACTGCAATTAGATTTGCATACATTTCCATAAAACACTCCTCCGCACTCAGAGTCAGAATTACATTCACATCCTCACTCACACGTGCGCCCAAAGGGACGGACACATAAGGAAGTGCCCCGAATGTCACACACACGTTGCTGTTTATGTTTATGTTAATGCTATCTATCCCTTTGGGGTCTTCCGTTTAGGGACACTGAACGAAAAGCTGACAAAAAATATATATATATTTTCTAAAATTATTTATGTTCACAGAAACCATTTCCATTAAATTAAATCTCTTATTTTTATAAATTGCGAAAAATCCATAATTATTTCTTTGATAAATCTATCAGAGTTGATTTTTCTTATCTGTAGATTTTTGGTAAAGCCCAAAAGCTGCCATTTGCTTACCTCTTGACCTGGGGCATCAGTATCTGGGCTGTGTGCTTGAATACCTCCACGCAGGTGCGTCGCAGCTTGCGGATCTTCTCGCGCAGCTCGGGGCAATCCTTGGCCTGGCCCACGTGTATCAGCATGTCTCGAAAGAGCGCCACGTGGCTGTTGATCTCCATGATGAGCTGAAAGCAGACAAGACTCGTATATAATACATATCCAGACAGCGGGTCATTGGCGGCAACTGATGCCTAATTTATGCGAAAGCTCTTTTAGGCCCGCACATAGCACATTACGTATTTTAATTTATGCACAACCCTCTCCTTAGGCCACAGGCAGCAGGAGCCCAAGTATATTTTGTTTGCCCAGCCTTTCGGCTCGTTCAGCCAGTAATTTTCTGGGAATTTCTCCTCCAGCCAGATAAGGCCGAGCAGCCATTATGTTACTACGGCTCATTGCCACAACGGAGGCGGCAAATGAATCGAGCAATCGAGGCCTAATTCCTTAGCTGATGCTGGTGGTGCTTCGCCTTCGCCTGCGGCCGAATCAGGCTCATAAAAATTAAAATGCCTGAAATGCAAGGGATTATTCGAGCTCATTTTTATGGCTTTTTATGGGTTGGTTAGCCCAGCAGAAGGGTCAAGCTGTTGCTGAAAAGTATATTAAGTCAATTATTATTGACTACATTCCACATTCTGGGCTTTAAGTTAATTTTATGGATGCTGAAAGTAAGCAAATTTTGCTAGGCTCGCTAAGAATGTGTTCTGGAAACATTTAAGAAGGAATTTTATTTTAAATAACGCTTCAAGTCTAAGGTAAATTGTTTCTGAGAACATACATATATACAATTTAAGCTGATTACAACTATTTAATTACTTTTTAGCTTTCTATATGCTCTTTAATATAAATAATAACCCCCTTATTTACTTTAATGCTAATACCTTATTAAAGCACCTTAATCCCCTATATTAAAGTACTTTATACAGATATAATAATTAATTTATTTGCCTTACTATGGCCTCTCTCTCTCTCTCAGCGCTATTTTTAATTACATTTTGTTTTTATTTTTCCACCTCCGCCAAGTTAATTTTACAGTCAGTCATAAGCTTAATATTCCGCATTACTCTCGCTCCCACATACTACCTCATATATGCCGCAAATCGCGCCTACACACACATGTATGCTCTGCCACGCCCCCTCATACATTTCGGGCGGCACGTTAAATATTAATGGTTGACTCTGGCAGCCTCATTTCACTGCGCCTTCGCTTTCCCCTCCATCGGTTCCGCGCACACTTCATTTAAAACGCGGCGTATGCGTAATTTTAATAATCCTCGAAACTCTGAACCGCCCCCGGCGAATGCAAAGTGAATTTTGTGGCTTGACTCAATTTGGGGCCGACAGCTGTGCGACGACGACTGACTGGGGATGCCGAGAGGGAGGCTGGGGGATTTACAGCTTTATGAAATATATGCATGATTAGTCATATTGATGGCATTGGCTTGACAATGCCACAGACACTGAAGGAACAGAGAGGGCAGCCGAAACGCGGAGGAGCACTTAGCCAAATTGCTTATTGAAAGTGCTGCTGCGAGTACGATATTCCCCGTAAAACTTTGCTCCCATTTCGAGGGCGGAACTCGGATGCGGGCGGGGTCATGGTTTTGTAATCATTCCCCGAGCGTGGGCCTAGTCGTCGAAAACTTTTCCACCATCAGCTGTTGCCCCGACTGCCTGCCTGTGCCTAAAATTTATTGGATTCATTGTTTTTCCAGTCCCGGCTTTGATATTGACAGGGAACAAGGGAACACCGATGCGGAATGTGGGTTTGATTTCCAAACAAAAATTCAAATTCCGCCTTCTCATGAAAGCGGGGATCAAAAGGGTTGCAAAAATGTGATTAGGTAATGCCAGCTAAGGTTTAAGTATTCATTATGAGATATTTCATTTGAATTCAATCCGAAGTTCTCTTTGAAATATATTGGAAATGAAATTCTAGAACCTTTCATTTATTATCTTATAGAATGTTTCTTGTGTTTATTAAACCATTTTACTCAATTTCTTACTTAATTTACCATTTTGAAGATACACTTTATCCACAATCTCGCCTGAATATATCGTCCCTAAAATGTTTCATTAAATACTTTGATAAGAAGACATAGCTCATTGGGGACCCGCCACAAAAACCTGTCTTCGTTGCTGCCTAATTATTTGAGATTTTTTCACCTGGCCACCAAGGACACTGACTCCCATAAAACATAGCCCTGCCATACTCTTAGACACACACACACACACTAGAAGACTCAGGTATAAGCTCATAAAAGCCACACGCATAAATTTTATATGACGCTTAAATCTCGGCAGATATGAGGACAGGACACAAGGAGAGAGCTGAGTTTTTGTGCGGAGAAGGACTGACTGGCTGGCACTGCAAAAGTTCCTGCAGCACATGCAAATCCCAAATGTAAACGCCTGTCGTCTTCGTCCTGGGGCAAAGGTCCTTGGGCTGGCATAAAAAGGGACAGCTGAGAGCCATAAGAGCCAGTGCTAAACCAGAGTCAAGTCCCAGCGCAAAAACCCCAGCAGAAAATAATACAAATGCGGAAAAAAATGCGAGTACATTTCTGAAATTACCTGACCAACGCCAGCATGTGTGGGAAATTCATTTATACAAAGCTGAGGCATATTCAATTCCCCCAGCGTTCTTGGTCAGTAATGAGAGCAGGGCTTAATGGCTAAAAAGTGTGCCACAAAAGATGTGCTGCTGCCGCCACATGTGCGGAATTACAAGAGCAGCAAGGGGAAATCCCCCTTTTCGGGCCATGCATATTCATGCGAAACTGGCACTGGACGTGGAGAATGTTGTTTTATTATTCTTTGGCTGGCAAGCAACCACTTTGAACTACTTTTGCGTCAACAGTTGAGGCGGAAAATTGAAAAACAGCTGCCGGCGCTGCTAGCCCGCTTTGTGGTTTTTAATGCAACAAAAGCAACGTGACTTATGCCATATGTTAAGTGCACCTGGAAAAAGATGTGCTTACTATAAAGTGATAATATATTTAATAAAGTTAAAAAGAAAGTTATAATCAACAAAACAATAAAGAAAGCTGGAGTATAATTAGTTTCACTATAGCAGCACAACTTTGTTCGTTAATTTAGAAGACAGATGGACGTGTCTTAATCACGTTGTCTAATTATGCTGATATCTATGAGGTTTCTGGATATGAAAATTTTAACATTGCTAACAAGAACTGCTGGAGACTGAAAATGAAAAATTTTCTAAGAAATGTTCTAGGAAGAGACCCCATGGATATGGCTAAATCGACTCGTCTTATAAAATGTTGTTTCGAATTTGGTAGCTCTACATCTTAAAAGTCTATTATATCTGTTCATAATAAAAGGCAAGCATTTTTCTGCAAGCGACAAATTTGTTTTCAATAAATCTACAAAATTGTTAGTAATTTTTTCCACTGTGCACCTACGTGCCTTGGCTGTTGCAAGTAATACTCGCGACTCTGGCTCCTCAACCACCTCCTCCTCCTCAGCAGTTGGCCAAATGTGTAAATCAGCAAAAACGTAAAAACGCAAATGCCACAACGCCAAGGAGAAGACAAAGAAACCCGCGGGGGGAGATGAGATAAGATGGGATGAAGGAAACAAAATGGAATGGAATGAGATGAGGGAGAAGGAGAAGATAGCAGGGAAGGGACGGAAAAACTAACACACAAAAGAAAGCGGCGACGACAAGTAGAACTGAATCTAGACAAAGTGAAAGCGGAAATTAAAATTGCAATACAAAAGAGGGGAAGCGACAAAGACAAAGACAGACAGACAGCGTTTGTAATGAACAGATTGTGTGTGTGTTTAGCGAGTATCCGTGTGTGTGTGTGGGCGAGGGATCCTGTGAATGCATTTTAGAATACATATAGCCCAGGGCCGTGAAAACACAATGTCCAAAGAGAAGGCAGTGCGTGGCGGGAATTCAAGGAATTACAAGGATGCCTAGGACAATGTGTGATAACACCTTCAATACTTTTATTTTCTAGTCTTTACAACCTGCCTCACATAAATAACCAAGACTAGAAAAGTGCTCCTCTCAGCAGATGCGGCTAGCTAATAAATATCACGCTCCATTAACGACATGAGCTGTAAAAACTCAGATAACGCGCTGCTCCTAATGCGCTTCTCACAGCCACATCTCTCCTGATGTCCCGGCAACAAAGGCGGGGCAATTACCAGGACAAAGGGTCGAGGGTCGGGGCTAACAAAGTGCAATGGCAAAACGCATTAGCCAGCGAACCAACAAGTTGAACTGTAGAATAATTACCAGCGAACTGGTGACTGGGTGGCCCCATCGAGCTGCCACCAGGAAGCAACCAACTAGCCAACTGTCCATTCAACAGTCGACAGGCCTTCGCACAACCGCTGTCGACAGGTCCAGCTTCTCCCCTACAAGCCAAACAAAGGTTCGTTACAGTGTATAGATGTCAGACAGTGTTTTGAAATCGGTTTGTACTGAGAGAAAAGGGTTTTTAATTGTGGATCTAAGCTGGAAAAGCGGTGGGAAATATTGGAATAATATGGGGATAACATAAAACTACCAAAACTTTAGTTAAATGCTTTGAAAACTCTCGGTATTTTTGTAAATTAAATATTATAATGTAAAGGGATTTATGGTGTACCGAACACTTAATGCTATTTTATCACCAAAATATAGTATCCTTTGAATCTTTGTTATTACAATATAGCTTTAATTTTTTCCAAGTTTCTTTTGTATACCAAACTATTTTTCCCAGTGATCTAACAGCTTGCAACAGGAGCCATCAGCAGCGGCAGCAACAACAACTGCAACACACAATGCAGCAGCTGTGCAACACGCGGCCAATATCGAATGGTTCAAAGTGTGTGTGCGCGCTCGGAGGCGTTGGTGTGAGCCACAAAGCCCCACTTGGCCAGGAGCAACAATAAAAGAAGGGAAGTGCCTAGAACAACCATCGAATCGCAGCTGCGGCAAAGCGACGGTGATGAAAGCCCCCCCTGATTCCCAGTCACCACCGACCACGACTCCAGATGCCACAGAAAGCAATTTGGCTTGGACTGACGTCCTTTGTTAGATCACATGCAGCTCGTAGAGGCAACACCACTGGATGGTTGGTTTCCAAATGTGTGTTGAGGTAATACTTAAGTGGTTTTGAAATATATTTTATTTGGATATGAACTCAATAAATTCGAAATATTAAAATATAATACAAATTTGAGCGGCTTTAATTATGTTAAGTTTTAAAATCGTATAATCCAGAATTTTTATATTTATTTTCTATTTTTCATATTATTCAAGGCACAAGTTTTATTATATTTTAATTCTGGGCTTTAAACTAAAATATAACCGACTTATACAGGCAATATTCCTTTAATATTTATCGAAAACAAATCCAAACCCCAGCCTAACTCTTTAAAGCTTCCATCTTGGCTTCTTACCCTACCAGTATCCTTAAGAAAACTCCCATCTCGACGGATATTGCATAGACCATTCCGGTCATTTGCGTAAGTGATAACAAAAACTTGTAATCCGCAAAATCGATAAGATACTCTGGCGGGCCTAGGACGAGACGGGCTTTTATTTGCTCCTTGACGAGGAGTGGGCCACTACGGGCCTTTAGTGGTCTCAATGGCCGGCGATTACGGCCACGCAAATGGACGGAGAGTGTATGTATGCTGAGCTGCTAGCTGCTCGGTTTACATTATCAATCAAGCTGACTGACAATCGACGGATACCTTGCAACTATATTGAGAGTGACACAAGCGGCGAATCCTCGTCCTTGAACACGATCCTTTGTTTAGGCCACGCTTTTTATTGCGCAATTTTCTACCCCAAAAATGCCTTTGTCCTTCAAACGGACACACACGCACTCGGACAGGAGAGACAAATGTTCGCCGCTAAAGTTAAGCACAAGTTTTCAGTTTTTATTGAGGTCCTGCGGCCAAGGACCACACACAGCGAGGCAGCCCCAGTGACAGGGTCGACTAAGCGCCTACACAAACATGCCATGCATTATTCCAAAATTAATGAAGATGTATTGGCGGCCGTTGCCGGAGTGGGAGAGGAAGTGGGAGTAGGAGCTCTCATTTAATGAAAATTGGTTGTAGTTCGCTCGCGCTCCTTGGAAAACTGCAGTGGCCATTGCCGAAATTATTATTTCCACTCGAGTCCAAGACAGCGAGCCATTTTTCTTGTACCAAAAACCGGGAGCACGAGCTCGAGGCCCGAGTTCTCCTCTCATCAACGCCAGTCACTCCCCCCTTTTTCGAGTGCTGTGTGCTTTTTTTTAAGCATAAACATGCAGAGAGAAAATATTTTTAAGGAAGTGAAAAATGTCTATAATTAAAAATAAAATTCTGTAATTACCATAGAATTTGTCAAACTCAAACTGGTTATTCTTCACAATTAATAAACAAACAAAGCTTTAAAGAAATATATATCAGCGCACCTTGATTCAAAATAAACCTCACAACAAATGTCTCAAATTGTTGAATATTTTTCCCAGTGCCTTGGGCGTTGTGAACGGTGGGCGTGGCTCTATGCGTGCACTGTGAAAGGAGAGCTGCCTCGTATAAAAGCGCTTCATTACTTTGCGCAACAGCTCGCGAGAATATAATGAATGGCAATAAACGTGTTTCACATTTTCCTTTTCGCTGCCAGTTCGCCCTCTGTTTTTCCTACACTTCTTCTTTTTTTTTCTACACCAACATTTTTCATTTTCCAGCTAGACAACTTTGGTGAACAAGAGAACCGGACAGAGAGTATGAAAGTGGGGGACGGTCCACTGGCATTTAATAGAATCCTTTCAATAATTCGCATCAGCTGTTAATGCAGCGGGCGTTCTATCTATCCATCCTTACTCCATATGCATGTCAAAAGCTTGTTATTATTTATATCCTGACCGGAAGCTGCGCAGCTGCACTGCAAGAAACGGCCATAGAAAATCTTAATTGAAGGTCATTGCCAGCAGGAGCAGCTTTGGGTCTTAAGCTCTCTCTTCGCAATTTTCCAAAGGATTTAACTTTGCAAATTGGAATTGAAATTCATTAGTGCTTGCATTTAAATGCCGATAGACAACTGTCGACACTTTTTCCTGGAAGGTCACGGCCAGCAAAGGAGCTCTGGGAAATCGAAAGAGAAACAGAATTCTGACGAAATGAAAAACGCAATTTGGAAATCGTTTGAGGTTTGGCAAGTTGGAAAACAAGCATCAAGTTTCCAAAAAATGCAATAAACTGCATGTTAAATTAGAAAGCCATAAAGTGAATAAAAGAAGCGAAGCAATATTGAATATCAGAGAGGCTTGAAAAGCAGATAGATTTACGGTTTTAATCTTAAAAAATAATAGAGAAATCACTAAATTTTGAAGAGTTTTCTTCATTTTAACAGAAGGTAATACATGTGATTTCCCCAGTAATATTTCTATCTAATATTACCTCTATCAAAATATTTATAAGTTCCCTGCACTCACCGTATTCAGGTTTGTGATCTTGTCCAGCTCCACAGCCGTGCTGCCTCGATGGTGGTGCAGGTGATGCAGATGGTGGGTCGTCAACATGTTGCTCCTGTTGCGGTTGCCGTTGCTTCTGCTGCTGGTGTTGCTGTTGCAGTTGCTGTTGCTCTTGCTGTTGTTGCTGCTGCTGCGGTGCCTGTTCTTGTCGTCGTCGTTGCCACATTCAATCGGACATGGCACATCGGTTAGGTTTGATTCAGGTCAGAGAGTGTCTGCTATATCGCGACGAGCCATCAAGGCAGTTGCACTAAGCGTCGCTGGATTCTAATCACATCACGTGGACTGTGCTGACCATCTGCAAAAACGGGACAAATATTAAGTCAAATTTGCATTGCAATTGGCCAAATAGTTCTAAAGGCGAATTCTGGCGAGACCGGAAAGCATTGACACGCCTTTCCGGCACCCCAGGGGAAAGTAGAGAGAAATTCGGTGTGTCGCCGCCGATTTCCGGCGTTCGCCAACGCACCCATTCAATTCCGATGGGGATTTTAGTTTGCATGCCATCGATTTTCAGTTTTTTCGGCGTATTTTTTTGCCCCCCGAGCAAATCTCACAGAGCAGCCAACAATCTCTCCGGATGCGGATGCGACAGTTGGCCACCGCTCTTGGCATTTTCGGTGTTAACACTTCATTTGGCTTTGAGCGGCTGAATGGGCTGCCACGTGGCCACAAGCTTGTTGCCAGTCATTCCTGGCTGGGAGCTGGTTCTCAACCCTTGACCCGCTCAAATAAACAAGCAGTCAACAAGATACGAGCTGAAGTCAAGCGAAATTAAATTAAATTCAACTCTTGGTGCAGCGGCAATATACAAGGAAAGAGAGTCTATAGTATCCAAGAGGGTTGCGTGAAAAGTCGTGATGGAACAGGCTTAAGTAGAGCAGAAACTAAGAGCCTGAGAATAACTAATCTAAGAATATACTTAAATCTAATAACTAAACTAGGAGTATACAAAATTATTATTTGTTATTGGTAACTGCTTACATATTATACAATTCAACTACTTAACCCATCTTCTGCATAAAACGGTGAAATTATATTTCAAGGAAAACAACTGAACATAGCTGAAAGAGCACCAGCAGCAGCTGCAGCTATAGTCGAAGAAAAGGCGGAAAGCCAGCGCAGGAAAGCTGAGCAAACAAATACTCAGGTAATACTCAGGCTAAGACCGAAGGTAAATTGTTTGCTTAATATAGAAGATCCTTCGGCAGGAACAAAGATGAAGAGTCAAGACTGCAGTCAGTGTTTGATTTGTGTCAGTCAAGTCGCTCAAATAGCTCTGAATATAATTTCTAAGAAAATCATTTCAATGAACATGAAAAGACTAAGGAATTCTCAATAATTTAATTAATTTCCATTAATAAATTTCATACAGTTCAATGCTTTAATATTATTTATTGGAACATAAGTTGGGAAACAAAGACATATTTTGGGGAAAGCTTAAGGTAAGAGAAAGGGGTATGGGTAGTTTCTATGAATTGCTTCACACAGTTTGTTTGAAGACTAAGCAGATAAATTCTATGAAATATTTTCTTGACGTTTGCAAATTTCCATAGTCTTTAATATTCTTATCTACCTCTGGAAAATATTTATTTTTCCTACCATTCATTGTTTATTATTTGATGTTGTCTGATGTACGCACTCTCGAAATGGAAACAAAATTAATTTCCTGTTCAAAAATTAAATCTTCATACTTCTGGGGATTCTGGTATACGCTTAAAAGCCATTAGCCACCGAAAATGCGACTCAACTGAAAACATTTATGCCTGCGCCACCGTAAATGCAACTGATAAGACCTGTGAGCGGCTGTGTGCGGGTTTGTTGGCTTAGAGTCGCACTTTTTCCCGGAAGGATGCTGCTGCTTTGTTTGGCATCGAGCGTGGCAGGACGAGCTGCGTGCTTGGCATGGAAATGCGCCTCATTAAGCCACCGAGCCGCCACGTTGGAAAATATGCCGTGCAAGGATTAAGCGACGATGCCGGCGACAAAATGGCGCGCCGACTATTAAGGATTTCATTCGCCTCCTCCTCCTCATTTTGTATGTATATTTCCATTCCTGTTGCTGCTGCCCCGCCAGTTAAGTGTAATTAAAAACTTAAATGGAGAAACACATTAAATGCTCTGCTTTTTCCTGCATTTATGAAACATTAACGCGAATCTGATGCAGATGAAGTTCTGCTTAATTGTCTGTGTGCGTCTGGTTCCGATTTAAAACAATTTCCCAGCCTGACACGCGGCGTATACGCAATATGAGACGGTGCCACTGGGGCGTATGCGCAATATCAGAGATGCTGGCTGCAGCAGGAGGAACAAGTTCACCCAGCGTATATATATATACGTACTAGATATGTGGGAAATACGTAACAACAGAACGCCATAATCCTGTGAAATAAAACCATTCTTAATGGCAACAAGCCAGCAAATGCGAATGCGAATGCATGTTCTGTTCGCTGGCTGGGAATTAGCCTCTCAGTCTCGACACTCTGCCAGACATGCCAGAAACTCATTAGCTTTATTACCCAGACACACACACTGCCTGCCTCTGCTGCGTCTCCTTGCCCCCCAAAAAAAGTGAGGAGGCGGAACAGAGACTGAAGCAACCGCAGGCCCGGGCATTTGTAATAACTATTCATGTTCGCACACACTCACTGGCACTCGCTCTCGTCCTTATATTTACCCGTATACCCACTCTGTGCGTCTCAAAAGACATTTGAATAATTTTGACAAATGTGTGATTAATTCAAACATTTTGGCAACTTAGGCTGTCATTCTTTACGCAGAGTACTACAGCAAATTAGCACTCCATAAACACGAACTGAGTAAGAGGCGAGTCATTATTTTTAGGGTTATGATAAACTTAATAATAAGTCAGCTTTGTGGAAAAATAAATAAATTATAAAATATTTCACAAATAAAATTCTTTATAGGATGTTTAATATTCAAATAGGAAAAGACTCTTAAACTCTTTAAGATAAAACTCAGAGATAAAATTCGTAGTAGAAATATTCCCCACATGAACTAGACACTGGTTTTTCCTCCACCCAACGACAATTACAATTCCTGAACTGGCAAAATTCTATTCAAGCCCTCACAATGACTGCCTGATTGGGGGCTTGGGCGATTAAAGACCCTGACAAAGTGAAATTTATGGCACTTGCGACACACTTAAAGCTAAACGTCGGCAGCTTTTTGCCGTCGCTCAGTGCATAAGGCCACCACGAGCAAAATATGAAACAAAAATCAGCCAGGACACACTGAGCAGGACAGGACCAGAAAAGTGCACAGAGCAAATAAAAGTGGCGGTATAAAAGAGTCGCATGCCGGAAACGACAAACGACAAAGAGGCTAAAAGTGTGGGCGGAGGAGAGCCGCCTAATGCCAATGCCAACACCGGATGCGGATGTGTGACACATGGCCAAAGGGGCGACGGCGACTGCGACTGGCAACATACGCACAATGTCATTGTCGTTCGCTTTAAGTAGGCGACTTTATTAACGCCGAGGACACCGAGGAGAGCACCTCCCAGAGTGTGCAAAAAGAGTGCAAAACGCAGCAGAAAACAAATGGCACACGGTTTTAGGAGGGGAAAAGAGGGTACTATGGAAGTGAGACTAGGAAATAAAATAAAAGAGATATAATATCAATTATAAAATATATGAAAAAGTTCCAGAAAGTATATTTTAATTTCTAAATAAACCTTATTTTCGGTCTTACTTGGAATTGAAATAAAATATGTTTACAAATACATTTAATTCCCTAGAAAGTATATTAATTTCTTTTTTTATTCACCTTAAAGGTCATTACTCATCAGCATTTTCCTGTACTTATTACCGCTCGTTCTCTTAACAAACTTTATTAAATTCCCGCCCATTGTCCTGAGAGTCCCCAAGCAGCTCTAAATTTTCCGCGAAACATTTAAGGACTATTCCCACTGTGCACTGAGAAAAGAGAACGAAACAAACGGCATAATAGGCCGGCAGGACACCTGGGCACGTGTTGGCTGTTGTTATTCCGGCCGACCTTGCCCCGACCCACAGGCTGGCATAAAATTAAGCGACGGCGACGCCGTTGTCGCCTTCCGCGTCTTCGGCTTAGGCAAAGGTCGTTTATGGCATGGCCACAATTTGTTGCTTTTTGATATTTATTTAGAAGCGGCCGCCGCATGTGAAATGAAAAGCGCCGAGCAGAGCGAACATAAATCAAAAGCACAAGACCGGCTTTGGCGGAAAAACGTGAAGGAAAATCCGCAGCGGAAAAGGGAAGCTCTGCGGCGGCAACAATGGCCAGCGTTCAGGTGCAGAGAGCGCGGCTTAAATTGGTTATTTATGGCAGGGCGAAAAAGAGTTGCTGGGTTTTCCACCGAATCAAACTGAAAAGTAAATACCAGCTCGATGGCTTGAAAATTTATAGAAAATCAAGGTACCGAAAGTAGGCTATGCCTGGCCTCGTTGCCCTTATAATTTCCAATTAGTTTTGGTCACTCCTTCTCCTACTGGAACTCGAGTGTGCAGCGAAGTGCAAGGAATTAATTTCGAAGCATGGAGAGGAATAGCGACGACAGCGATTCATCGTTCGGCAATGGGAGTCCCCTCACGACCAGATCGTCGAGCACTTCCAGCGACTCCAGCAGCGATAGTTCCGAGGAAACAAAGACCACGTCCAGCGAGAAGGAGAGCCACTTCCTGGACAGCAGCTACGATGTGAGTAACTCGCGAGTGCCAATTAAATGGAATTAAATCAAGGCCTTTACCCGGTTGCAGATTATCAGCGAGGCCAATCTTAAACAGTTTGTGCATAAAGTCGACCGGAATGCCGTGCTGGACGATCAGGCAATCGATATGATGGCCAAAATCGCCGATGTCTTCGTTAACGACGTTGCACGGCGCGTTGTCAAGTTGGCCCAGTACCGAAAAGCAAAGGATGAGCCTGCTGGACCTGAAGTTCACCCTCAAGAGGGAGTACAATATGGAATTTCCCAACGAAAATGCAGGAAAGAAATAAAAAGTGAATAAAAAATAAAGATACAAATAAAATACCTAAAACTACTTTCTTGATTATTAATTACAGGGATATGTAGCTCACAAATTATGTAAAAATATTATTTATGAAACTTGTATTTACATTCTATAAAGATAAATTTCTTTAGCTGCAGTTTAATACAACAAAGAGTAAAATGTAATTGAAAAGAATAAAAGAAAATCCCTACAAAATAATGACTAACTGTAAACTCAAAGAACCCTTTCAGGTGCCAACGAAAGATGTGTATTCCTGATGGAAAATTGTAAACCGGATCATGATTAAGCAATTAATAAATTCAATAGCGGCTGTCGACCGGTCCCGACCACATTCAATAGCCCGGACAAAGCGGTCATCATGGCCTCGGCCACACTTCACCGCACTCTTGACTCTCGCCTTTCAGCCAGGGAATTACTCAACATAAAGTTAAAGTGCCATAAAAATGCCAAGGCACATAATGCCACACCACCGCACTCACACAGCCGTCCATAACGACTCACATGCTCCCGTTTACACACATGAACAAGCAACTGGGTTTTTTTCCCAGGACCCTTTGCTTTTGCCTTAAAAACAAGCAAGCTAAGGCGGAAAATTCGAAACCAATTTTTTTGCCGTACTTTCCCGGAGCTGCAGGCAGAATAAAGAATACTTTTAGGCCGGCCATGGGCCATGGGCATGTTCTGTAAATGGTAGGAAAAAAAGCCATATCTCTGCAACTTTTCATTCTCTCAGTCTCTTAAATAAACGTGTATTTATGTATGCTGAAGCTGATCTGTATTTATTTAAATAATTATCAGGGGACTGACAGTCTCTAGCATTGACTATGCTGAAGCTGCAATCTTTATTCTGTGTTTTATTTCTTCTGCATACATTTTGGGCGATCAATGGAAGGCAATTGTGGAAAATATTACACACACTTTTAATTTATTTTAGGTCTGCCATAGAACAAAGATAATTAAAACACAACAAAGCTGTTAGATGAACCGCAACAATGGCTTTAAATTAATAAAGAGCTAAAAATAATGATTTAAAACGATATTAAATGCTCCATATAAACTGGCGTTAGTTGAAACTGAACGAGAAATTGAAGGAAAAAAGATGGAACTAAGAATCATAGATTTTAATTAAATAAAGCAACCATTTGTTCTTTTGGCAAGAAAAATACAATTTTTCTATGATATATTTTTATATTATAAAATATTTATTGCAGTCCTCAATTTAAAAATTAATAAGCTACTTTTAATGTAGCCTTTATTTAATAATGCAACTGATTTAAGGCTGATACTGACCGCGTTTAAATATCTTATTTTATTATTTAAAATTAAATTGGAATTTATGTTGGATTAAAAATATGGTTTAACATTCCATATGCCTTAGCATCTGAGATCTAAATTCTCATATTGATAAGCTCTAAACGTTGGATTCCAAAAGAGATGAGGGTGTTTATTACCAAAATAAAGTACAAACTTCACTTTAATTTTGTGCTATTTCGAGACCCCATTCCCAACGAAAATAGAAAAGCTTTTATTACATTTCGAACCGCCCTCGAGGCAACCGCAAGCGCTCGCAATCATAATCCGAGAACGACACATTGGGGCGCATTTAAACTGATTTCATATTGGATCAGCAAGTGTCTCCCAGCCAGAGTGTGTTTGGTGTGTGTGTGGTGGGTGTGCTGGCAACCGCAAGCGAGCAGGAAATTCGTTTGCCGTATGTCTTGGCACGCACGCGGCCAAAATCGAGGCGAAATCGAGCCATCGAGGATTTCAGGGAGACGAAATTATAATGAATTTGTCGTGCATACATTTCCACTGCGTGACTCTCTCTCCCGCACACAGACAGTCTGGCCACGCCCACTCCATCGCCGCCCCTCGATTTGGCTTAGTTCCTCCTATGGATCCAAGGAGATAAGCAGTTAAGTGACTTCGTCCTGACATGGCCCACGGGCCGTCGGCGTACGAATATGAAATAAATACGATTCCTTCTGCGGCTGCCGTTGTTTTGGTTGTTGTTTCCGTTGTGTATTGGTAAATAAATTGAATTAAAGTGAAATCAGTCGCCGCTGGCCGTAATAAATTAATGAAAAAGCCAGGCTAGGCGTCAGAATAAAATATGAGCCATGGAGGGGAGCTCCAAAATTGAGTTATCAGCATAAATCAAAGGGAGTATTTATAGCCGCATAATGATTATATTTGTCGGGCTGGTTGGGTGGCCAAAATGGTAAATTAATTTATATAAATTGTCCTAATGGGTATTTAAGAATATATACTTTTTGTGCGGAGCGAACTTTGTTCGAGGGATGTGAGGATGCGAAAAATAAACATCGAACTAACATCTATAAATTAGCTTTTCAAAAATAAAGTATTGCAGAAAATATTCATTATCGATAAGTATCAACATTTGAATTAAGAAGCGTTCCATAATCATTTTTCAAATCTAAAACCTTCTGATAAATATCTTAAATAAATAACAATAGTGCAATTATTTCTTCCTTTATATAAAAATGTACATAAATTTTAAACTCTCATCTCTATTGCTGCACTTGCTGCTTAAGACAAACACAAAATCCTTTTTAATTAAATTCAAGTGTTGTGCGACCTTTTCTGCATGTCAAACGCGAGCAAAGGCGGAAACTTCCTCATTTCCTCCTCCTTTGAGCGAGTCATTTTCAAAGAAATTTGCAAGTTATTCATGGAAACTTCGGGCTCAGGCTCGGTCTCGGGTTCGGGCTGGGGGAAAAAACTTGCGCTGAGTGATATGTTACCAAAGAGTTGAAGCTGGCTCCGGCCAAAAAAAAAACGGTATTCTTTCTTCGGTTTCCGGCCAAGGTCAATGGGTTTGCTGCAATGCGAAACCGAAACTGAGGCTGCTGGAAAGGCGGCAATCCGATCCGAGCTTTTGGGGCAGCAATCAATGCCACTTGATTACCATTTGTGGAGTTGCCAAACTCACTTGCCGATGATGAATCAAGTTAATGAACTAAGTGAATTGGAAAAGTTTTCAACTTTTTGAGTCGGGCTTAAGCAAATGGAGGATACGAGCCTTTGACGTTAGCCTTGGTAACATAATGCTTTGACAGCGCAAAGGAAAATACTTGGGGTTTACTCGAGGAAGGGGTTTCATTGCAAAATTAATTTGTAATAAAAGGTTATACTTAGCTTTTGCTTTAAAACAATATTTCTATTTTTCTTTGGGTTCTATAAAATGAGCTTAACTTTTGAGCATTAAGAGAATATTAAAGAAATAATTTTATTTAATAATAATGATGCATTAAGCTCTTAAAACAACTTGGGAAAACAAGATAACTTAGTTAGGTTTTATTTTTACCCTTTTGTAAAAAAATATAAATATATTGTAAATATATCAAATTGAACATTTTTTTTCTGGATTAACCTAATATTTCGAATGTAATCTCAGTGGTGCCATTTACAACTTAAGTATCGGCTTTTGATTTCCACCATAAAAACGGATGTTAAGCAAACATGTTTTAGCACTTTTCGTAAGTTTGTCACGTTCAATTTCTTCAGCGACAGCTTCTATAGAGAGTGCTTAGTTTAATGCTTTGTCATAAAATTAATATGTGGCTCAAACGACATTTTAAATCAAAATCCAGGGTATTTCGGCCACCTCATTGGGTGCTGCCAATCCTGGGCATTTTTCAAATTATGCTCAAATCTGTTTTTATGGCCTCGAAACCCCTCCGGCAAAGCCCACGGTCGTAAAGAAATGTTTCGGCAATTTATTTATGCGAACTTATTTATGCATCAAACTCGAGTCTAACATGAATAAAATTATGATAAATACAAATTTAATGGGCGGCCAGGCCAACGGCCAAATGTGATTTTGAAATTTATTAAATCTAATTGCACTGCAACTGTCACAGAAATTGAAGTGTTTGCCCAGGAAATCAGGGACAGAGCTCGGCAAAACGAGTGCGGCGGCTCCTTGGCAGTAACCCCATTACCACTAAGTGCCATTGCAGGCGGGGCCAAGAAAAATTACCTGCCTGCACAGGTGGTGACGCACCGTGGACTGTTTACTTACAATTTTAGGGGCTTCTTTCGATTTATTCTAAGGATGCAATCAATCTTGTGAAAGCCATCTAGGCGAGCTTATGAAAATAAACATTCTTGATTTACAAATAGAGTGAACAAGAAATCAAAGCTTTCGCAATTTAATGGTTCTGGGGTGTCGAAAAATATTTTTGGAGGTTTTTAAACTAAATTTTTGATTAAAAAGGAATTAAGATTAATTTGAAGCCTGCTAAAATTAATAATTTGAAAGAAAATATAATAGCAAGAGATGGTAAGCTAATTAAATTAAATTAAATTCCTTGTGGTTTTTGTTTATTTTGTAAATTTAAAGATGGTGAGAAGAAAATAAGCCTTTATATTTCAGTATTTATATCCCTGGCCTTGAAATATATGTATTTTACGATTTTTTAATTTTTTTTATAAACTAAAAGCAAGTAACTCAGAGCATGATACAATTATAGAAGGTAGTCTCGTCGGAAAAATAAGGCCCTCGTTCGGAACAATAAGGCCCTAGTTCGGCTGTCAAAGTTCGTGTGAGAGAAACGAATGTATACGACCATAGAAAATGTGTATTATCCCTTATATGGTGTTTGGGGTTAAAACTGGCCTATATTTGTGAGCTCGATTAGGCGTAGCTTAATTTTGGAATTGCTGGTTCCGGCTCTGCTTTTCTTTCCGGAACAGCATAATTGTTTAGTCGCCTTCTCTTGAAAGTCGTCCTCTTATTGGTTGTCGACTTCCGCTATGAAGGACTTAAATGCGTGTCGCAAATTCTCGAGTTCTCACTAGGGCATCAAAATTTGCACCCACAACGTTCTCCTAACCAAACATTTCGGTGCATTGATAAAATTTGCCTTGGACGCGTTTGCTTCAAAAATTGCAAAAAAAAACATTTTTTTTGTTTCATATAAGGGTTAATAACACATAATATAATTTGTACACACACAGCCTTTCACGTCAACGAGAAAACACGAAATGTTCAATAAGGCCCTACACCCGAACGCTTAACACACGACGAGACTACCTTCTATAATTATATCATGACTCAGAGTTCACGAATTTTTCAGTACTTAGAAAAACCCTAGAGCATATTTGTAGTAAGGATCCCTCTTCTGTGTCCTACAATTTAGCCTCTATTTCGAGGGTATCCTGCCCATGGTACTTCACGGCTTGTGTTTGCATTTGCATTTCATTAAAACACAGGCAGGTAAACAAGTTGCCGCCCATGGCACAGCGGCTCACTTAGCTCGACTCAGCCCGCACTCGCTTGCGACTACGCCGGGATGATGATGATGATGGCGCTGACTACGTACACGGATAGGATCGCGCTGTTGTTTCAGCTTTCGCTGCTGGCATTGAGTGCCGAATGACAGTAGGGCAGCCTCAAAGTGCAGAGGTGAACGGTGAAGGGGCGTGGCAAGTGCACTGCAATTGCATGTGAGTGGATTTCAAGGCGCCCACTGATTGCGAGCGAAACGTGACACGCCCAGGGCATTACAATAAGTATACGCCCGGTGTGTTTCAATTAGTTGGCGTTACGGCCGAATAAACACGTTAAAAGTGCGTGTAAACAGACGGAGGAGAGCGGGCATAAAAATACCAAAGATAATGACGCCATGTCCAAGGGCAAACAATAAAAAAAGCGCCAGGCCAAATTAGGCGATATTTCGGCCGGCAGCAGACAACAGAAAAAAAGACAAACAAACAAACAAGCAAACTGTCACTTGTCACCGGCGACCCGCGGGTTTTCCCACGGGAAAGGAGCCCCGGCATCTGGTCAGATAATTTTCTTTGTTTTCCGGCCAATGTTTTCATATACAAATTTATATACCTTTTTTTTTTTTTGGTGAGCTATTTTTCCGCTTATTTTATCACGTTTTGCGCCTTTTTTATATTTTTTGCATCCTTTGTTTACTTTACACGCACGTCCGTGAGTTCGGAAACGCAGACAGGTAGCAATATGCAAATCAAACAGTGCGGGGGAAATGGCGTTGACAAACGCCGCAAAAATATGAGCAGGAAGCGGAAAATCCATCGGCATGGCATTCACGTGCATCCCCCTGAGTGCCCCGGGGAAATTCGAGCAGAAGCAGCGCAAGAAGATAACTTCCCTAATGCAATCCGCCCTGAATTCCGGCTTATGACAACTAGAATGTCGAACTACGTGTCTCGGTCCTGGCGAAATTTAAATATATGTCTGCTGACTGATTCGATTTGAATTTATTTCATTTGCATTTGCCTTAAGGGGTCTTCGTTCCCTTTCTTGGTGGATTCTTTTTCGTTTTGTTATCTAATTTAAGCTAATTGATTGGGTTAAGTGAAGTAAGAGGGTGTTTTATTATTTAGAATGTAAATATGATTTTGTTTTCATGTTTAATGGATTTGTTTTGGTTCCTAAAATTAAAATTCAAGTCTTTTTGTGGCTGCATAAATTGATCTTAATTTTTATTCTGTTTTTCTGTTTCTGAAGGTATTTCCTTCTTATAAATTATTTTTCTTAAACAATTTATTTAAATGTCTTTTTAAAATAGTTTAACCATTTTTTTAAGTCTTTCCCGTAGGTGCCTAATTAAGTTGGGATTTTATTTCTTAGCTTTTCACTGGAGTTTCTTAAATAATTTAACCTTCCTTATCGCATTTTTAAACTTATATGAATTTAAATATTTTATACTGTTTAAACATTAAAAACTTAACTAATTTCCCTCAGAACACACTTTATATTCCAGTTTAAAATTGTTTTAATATTTATAATTTCCAAAATATTCTTTTTAAAAATATTTAAAAATTTGTATAACTTTTTACAAACATTCCAGCCCTAATTCCTCTTTAAAACCAAACACACAGAAGTCTTACATTGAAGTTCCTCTCCTGTTACAGGCTTTACATTCTGATCGAGCCAAGCTGATTGCCCAGTTCAATTATTGACACATTATCTGTTACTCAGCTCTCACTCACGATAACCGATAGCCGCAAACGACCACTGACCATTATTTGCTCAAAGCAGGCAGGTTGGACTGGCCGCAACGCGTATACGCCATGTGTGACTCGGGACGAGAATCGAAAACCGAACGCAACTCGCTTGACATGCGCGCGCTCTTGGGCCGCGTGTGCTCTCGCCTCGACGTCTGTTGGTGGACTAAAAATCAGAATCACAATTCCTGCCACTGCCACGGGCTCCAGAATCGACTGAGGCTGTGGCTGTGGCAGTGGCACTTGGACTTTCTGTGGCGTTAACATACGCTCAACAGCAACAGCTGCTCTGTAAAGGTCTTTGAGCGCTTTCCTGGCCATTCATTCATAATTGTTTTGAGTGGAATTGTGCGATGTTTATGCCTCCCATGCGGCCCTTTACAGAGAAAAATATTTGTTTATGGAAAATGAGCTAATTTGTATGCAGAATGTTGAGTTCTGCTTGGGATTGGTTTCTGATTAGTGTTTATTTACTTAATGGGATTAAGTTTGTAGTAGACATGGGTTGTTATTCTAAAAATTGTAAGAAATACTCTTAAGCATTGAGTTTACAGTTTTAGTCAGCCATAAATACCAAAAAGTAATTCTTAAACTAAATATAAACTATGAAAATAGATAAAAGAGAAGTGCCAGCTTACTAAAATTATAAAAAACATTTTATGAATATTTTTTGAACTACCATAACAAGTAAATACAAATATTTTGGAAAGCAAACACATTACCAAGGGTTTGAGTAAGTTATGAACATAAAATCCTTGGATTAGGAACCCAGCAGCGACCAAATGGAGACAAAAATTGAGATGATATTGTTATGTTATATTTTTTCTCGGTGCCAGATTGTTTTCGCTGGCAGGACGAGGCCAAAAATCAATTTGGTTAAGCCGAATGCGACGCTGGGGAGCAACTGAGTTAGCGTCATTCTCGCCACGTGCCTCGTAGCTCGAAAATGTTAATGAGCCTGCGTGCCATAGCCTTTATTTTTATGATGCCCTTCTACTATTTCTATGAATACATACGCACTTATATATATATATATGCAAAAAAGGGAAATGTTGACCTTTCCTCTCCCTCGCCCTTTGTGCGCTCGCTGTCAATGCTGGCCAGAAAAGCATAACAAACAAATGCGCGTGAAATGTCAAAATCACTGTCAGACGGCACAGAATGGAAAGTGGGAATGTGGGAAAGCGGAAAATGGGAAAAGGAAGCCGGGGCCAGAAGGAAAACCGGGAGCAGAAACTGCGAAAGAAAGATGACGACGCATAAGCGAAAAACAAGCAAAATGCTAGGGGCGAGGCAATCAAGAAAAATTTCCCCAGCAAATGGCATGGCAAATACAAACACCAAACACCAGCAACAACCACAGCCACCTCGAGTGCTTGCATGTGTGGACCGAGGCAAGGAAGCAGGAGCAGAAGTTGGCGGGAGCACGAGTTGATGATGAGGTAGCACATAAACACACAAATGCTAACCGCCAGCAGCCTTAAAAAGACTCAAGTGAATTATAAAATAAAAAAGAAATGCTAACCATCCTCGAAAAATCCTTCGACTCTTTGATATACGATACTGTCCCTCGATTTGTCGCAATCAAAGTAAAAGAATAAGGTATAATATTTCTTAGGTATTAAGAAATTTATATGCAAAATTGTTAGATTATTAATAATTTAATAAAAAGATTTTTTTAGACAATCATAAAAGGCAGTTAAGAGAATTGATCCCAGTAGATATAATTTAATAATACATCGTTTATATATAAAGTTTATATTGAACAAAAGCTCTATAATATCTATCCTTTAACTTCTTCCTTCCTTCAAGTTTCCGGGTTCGATTTCACTTAAACCAACTCACAAGTTCCCCATCTTTTTGCACATTAAAAGAAAACACCCCATAAGCCAGGATTAAAGTAACGAAATCGTATGAATGCACTTCTAAAATAAGTAAAAAAAACTTATTGATGGCAAACTCACGCACAGCTTAAACTCGCCTTACTCTCTGGCTAAAGTCCAGGCCAGAGAAGTGTCTGTATTTTTTAACTGCAGCTCCCGCAGTTCTTGGCCAACTGCTTGTGGGTGGGAACAGAATGCTCTACATGGTGCTTCTCTACTTTTTTTTTTTTTGCTCAATTGCTGGCGGGCAAGTGAAACCACTGGTAGTGTGTGGTCTTGTGCCTGGCCGCATGTTTGGTCTTCGTTTTATCGTGTGGCCACAGTTTGTGTGTGCTGACAATTTTTAGCATAACGTACAAGCCAAGCTGGATACCTAATGCAACAGCTCAGAATTAGCCACAAGAGATGTCCGCTTCCCCTGCTGCGTCGCATGCGGCAACAGCCATTGCTCAGACTTAAAGCAGTTAAAATGCAATGTTTTTAAAGCCAAAAGATATGTCAAATGGACATAGTTCCTCGAACCAAAAGTTTCTTTTTTGTTTAGTTGTTTGCAGGAAAAAAAATTAACTAACCTGGTCTGCTTCCTGACTTTTAGTTACCACCAAGAACAACTTTTTAATTAGTTAAAGTTCATCGGAACAAATGGCTAGGGCAAAGTTTGGCTGAAGCAACGCTGCGTATGCGGAACGCTTTCAAGAGGCAGCATTTCCTAGTTTACCTGAATTGCATTGTGTTTTGTTTGCTGAAATCAATGAGTTTTAAATTCAAATGGAAAAACAAAGAGCCAGAGCTATTTTTTGCCTGACCTAACAATGAGGTAAGACAAAGGCTTATCAGAGGCTGCCATAACCGAATTATTTTTGCCACTAGAGTGCATCATTAAAAGAGGATCAATTTACGCAACAGCGCATAACAAGGCTGCTGCAGAAGTCTTCAGTTTTAGCCAAAGCCAAAGCTAGCCTTGGATTTGGCCGTAAGTCCAAATTAATTGCATGCATTTCGGCAACTTAAAGCCCCCAGACTTAAAGTGCTTTGCATCTTGAGGGTCTGCTGCCGGCTTTGGGGATATCCCGATGTATTCCTCCAGCTGTAGATCCCAAAATGTAAATGCGATGCAGGCGACACAAAATACGCTCCACTGCGCTGCTCCCCCCAAACATCAGGGTTTGAGGGGTTTATTTATATCTTCTTTTTTTTGGAACACAGAACACTAATGAGCATTTAAGCTTGCGGCTTGGTCTGGTCTCGCTTTTATTTTTCTGTTTTTCTGCTGCTGTTGCATTTGCATAAATTGAATTTTTCGAATGGCGAGAGACGGAAATAAAGTTGCGCTTTTAATTTAATTGATTTGCATTTTAAATAAATTGCTAACAAAGGCGGCGTTAATTTTTGGCTGCTTTTTGTTTGGTTTAAACCGATTTTCCGTAGCCAATTCAATTTCAGCAATTCAGGCCAATTCAGGACAAACAAATTCCCCAGTGTTTTTCTTTTGATTTTTTGATTAGTTTTTCATTGATTTATGTGATGTTTGGGCCAAATGTTTTATTGAATTCCGACCATGTTTCCGCACTCCAGGCGCACTTTAATCTGGCCAAAAGCAACGGCAAATGCTTGCGCCCCTTCAATGCCAGTTTTCGTTTTTGTTTTTCCTGTTTGTATCGCTCAGTCCGGGCCATTTAATGCGTATACGCAATATCTGCTGCTGCGGTGGGGAATTCTTGGCAGCCGCAACGGAAGCGCTAAACCAAACATAAAAACAAACAGCACACTTAATCGTGTATAAATGTTTATGCTCGTGTGTGTCGGCATAGTTTTATGTCTCAATTGAAGCGTTTGCTAGCCAAATAAAAATAATCAGCAAGTCAATATCCCGACGGGCGATGGGCAGCGGAAGAAATGCTTAAATCTTCCCTCCGCCCGTCGATTCTCGTGTGCTGCTTTATTATCGAGTTGTTGCTGTAATTCTGGCGATGATGAAGTGGCTGGCCATTTGTATTGAGCCCATGAATGATACTATGATTGCTAAATAATTGAAAAGCGCTTAGTTAATTGTGCATCACACATGGTGAGCGTTCGGGAGAAAATTAAGTGCGACACGTGCAGAAATTAAATTATACCAATATAATTCACTCGATTATTTCTGCCCTCAATTAATTATCGGCTAGCTGAAATATTGAGAAGGCCTAAATATTTTACGATTGTCTTTCTACTCATAAAATCTACACAATTTGTCATAAGTCATTTATTTATTGGTGCTTTTATGTATTCAGTGCAGCAAAATATTGTTATAATGGACTATTCTAACCTCAATAAATCTTTTAATATTTGTGCACTCCGCATATCTCAGGTATCATTTGATTTACATTTTATTTATGGTTCACATTAAAGGAAACGATCTCAGAACTGAGCGTTAGGTTATTATTGTGTTGGATATGGGCCTTTTACATCCTAAGCCAACTACAATTTGTTACCCTACGCTGTACCTTCGAAGGTCACGTACATTTGCATTTAAAGGCATACGTATTTCTTGACCCCGAGGTCCATGTTCTATCAGAGGCATCCGTACCGCTGGATCCGCAAGAGCTTGAGGAGGATCCCTTACGGGTCGACGACGATGCCCATGTGCTCTTAGACGCATCCGTTCTGCTGGACCCGGTTCCGCTGCAGATGCCTGATGAGCTTCAAGAGGAGGATCCCTTACGCGTCGACGCCGATGCCGTCGCATCAGTTCAGCTGGAGCCTGTGGATTTTGAGGATCAGGATCCCCTGCGGGTCGACGCAGAGGCCCATTTACTGGTAGACGCACCCACATTCCTGGACCTACTTCAACTTGCCGAGCTCGATTAGCTTCAGGAGGATTGCTCACAGGTCGACTCCGAGGCCTTGCTACATGCACCAACGGTGCTGCTACCCCTCCTTCTGCAACTTGGGCCGGATTTTCTTCAGTAGGATGGCGTCGATTAGATAAGAGCATTCGTTCCGCCTGCTCTGCTGCGTGTTGAGCCTCCTGTATTATGATTTGAATCTCCTCCGCCAGATCGAACTGTGGTCCTGGATGCTGACCTCGAAGCGGAGACTGCACAACCAAGAGCATTCTTTCAGCCATTTCTTCTACGTTGTAAAAAGCCTGCTGTACAGCAAGATACCGCCGTTGTAGCAGAGTTTCTTGCTGACCTGGTTGCGCCAGTTCTACGGAAGTCTGCAACTCTGAAACGAATCTTCGAGAAAACTGCACTAGACTATTTAGAGTCTGCTGTACTCTAGAAGCGTGGCGTTGCGGAGACGACTGTTCCACTTGACTCGGCTGCACTGCTTGGTCCTGATGAACTGGACAAGGCAAAACGCGACGGCCGAAGATGTACCGTAAGTCGTTGGTCACCCCCTCCTGCCTGCAAATCGGACACCATAAATTCTGCGACATCCACCGGCGAATGCACACGTCCCCGAAGAGATGACCGCAGCGCAGCGAGACTAGGCGATGAGCTCCCTGCTCCTTCCATGGGAAGAGGCAGATGGGGCAGCTGTTCTCTTGAATAATTTGAGTCAACCGTTCTTTCAGGGCGTTCAACTCGACTTGACCAGCGTGGTACTTATTGGTTAGTTCCTCGATCTGCTGCGAATTTGTCTGCTCTACACTGGCATTCTGCTGCACGCTGACCTGTTCCGACTGATCCTGCTCCACCACCTGCTGGCGCGGTGTCTCTTCACTGGACATCTTATGCTGAAGTAACGAGTCGCTCCTCTCTGCAGTCAACCGGCTTCCGCTTGTGTTTCCTAGTTTTTCTTGAAAGGAAAAGTTCGAATTGACAACTCATGAACAGTGTTGAGCATCGCCATAGTTGATATTTTTGACAGCCACAGGGCTGCAAATTCATCAACTATCGCCTGAAAATGCAGAATATGTGTTCCTATTAGCATTTTCAAAACAGCATATTGCATTTTCTTTCAAGAGGACAGCTGAAATTTGGCAAGCAATTAAATAATGAACGAGACACATATGATATTACTCTTTGAAGTATATTTATACGAATATTTTCTTTTTTCAAAAACGATAACATATCGATATATACATATCGAGCTAGCATCCAAAGACGATTTTCTTAACAAAACTTTTTGCCATCACTAAGTTTGTATGTATGTATATCTTCTACATAGAAAAAAAATTTGTTTTTCCTCGAAAATTATGGAAATTTGTTTTTCAAAAATTTGTTTTTAAGGTTATGTATACTAGAACCCTTTTTATCTTTTTCGAAACAATAAGTTTTAGTTGGTTTTGCATTCCTTTATTTGTAGTTTTAAGAAACATATTTTTGTTTAAGATTTTTTACACATTAATGCTGTTCTCTTCGGAATTTACGTTTACAATTGACATTAATTTTTTTGTTGTCCATAATAGATGTTGCGAACTTCCTCCGGATGAGATCTTTTCCTGCAAATGGGACACTGGCGCGAATGATCGATAGATAGGCGGAGGCAACTGCTCCCAAAGAGGTGTCCGCAGCGCAGCGTCCCATGGCTCGAGACAGAGAGGGCATTTGGTGGGCTCCGTCAGTTTGTTTACCTGATTATTAAGATCATTCAGCTCCCGGCTCATGTCGTCTAGCTCGTCATCAAGTTGCTCAACGTCATCCAACCCGACCATTTCCTTGACGACCAGCGCTTCCTTGAGATCGTCGCGCTCCTTTTCCAGATCGAAGTTCTGCTGCTGCAACTCCTTGACAATGACCTCCATGGATTCAACGTACTCCTTGAACTTGGCCTGAATGGTGCACATCTCCTCCTGCAGCAACTGCAGGATGCTATTGCGTTTTGCGTCGCATAGAGTCATTTGCGAGACAAGGCGCTCCAGTTGCTGGATGCGGTTTTTCTGGATGACCTCTTGATTGTTGTTTTCCTCCTCCAGTGCAAGCTTTTCCTGCTGTAGACCCTTAACCTTTAGCTTCTCCTGATGCAATTCCGCCGTCATTTTGTTGAGGTTTTCGTGCATTTGCGAAGATAACGAGGACCCGTAGACTTCAGCGGTTTGTCCAGATTCAGCGCCTTGCGGGGTTTCTCCGTTGACTTCAGACATTTTGTAATGCGCAATTCTTTTTACTTTAGAGCTGGGAACAATTCGATTTTTAAATCGATTTAATCGATGTTTTTGGATGAGCGAAGAAATCGATTCCTTTTTTAGGGAATCGATGAATCGACCTCCAGCGTGTTCAACGGAATCAGAAAGGACATTCAGCAGGGCTGGATGTATTGTTACTGACCGGTGAGCTGCCTTAAAGCCAAAGAATGTGGACAATTAGGTCTTTACCAGCAAAAACCAATGGGTTTTAGATATTAAATAAAAACATTTGATCTCATAAAATATCCTTACATTGAATTTTATTTTTGTTTACAACAATTCGAAATTTGACGTTTTAAATTCCATTCTTTTAAGCTAAAATATGCAATATTCCTATTTTATTTTTTTTTTTTACATATTTTCGATTTTAAATCGATTTAATCGATCTTTTTCAGAATTGAATCGAAAAGAATCGATTCACAAAAAGTAGAATTGTTCCCAGCTCTATTTTACTTTCCACGTGACAAGCTTCCAATGAAACCTAGGTTATGGCTTGCAAGTGCTACCACACCATAAAATTAATTCAATTTAGACTATCTCCACTCGACCTGCATTAAAACAATATTCTGGCGTCAATAATTTTTAAACGCGATAAATTGGCATTTATTATATTTGTTCATTTTTAGCATAACTATTTTACTATTAAGGTTAAACACTTCAGTTCCCTGGATGCAGACTTCCTGAAAATAAATGTAATCTTAGGATCCGGCGATTTCAGTAAGTTGCATTTTACTTGGATATCTCATGATATGATACTTATTAGGAAACAATGAGATGATCAATGACCAATAAAGGTTAATGCATTTTACTTTGAATATTAAATAAAATGTTTAATTCTTTCTGCGTCAGCTTTCGATATTTATCGATTTTAGAGCGTTGCAGAGTTGGAAACATTTTCCCTTGCCAGTATTACCACACCACAAAAAATAAATATGTAGTCATTTTGAAAATTAAAAAAAATACAACTAAATTTTATTGAACATTCAAAATTTGGAAACCTGTTCGGAATTTGATCGAAATTGTTAGTTAATTTTCTGGCAATATGAGCGCGACAAAGGGTAATTTCGGCGACAAGAGTTTGGCAGAACAGCAAACTAAGCAGCAACAGCTTTGTAAACTTCGAGTTCTGCTTTTTGGATGGTGAGAATGAGTCCTTACTCCGCAGTTCGTAACTAGTGACCTTTAATCTCTTCCAGCCGCAAGGACTGGCCCAAAAAGGCGCAGAGCGCATACTCCCTGGCCTCCACATCAAAGTCCAGTCAAGTTGTGGGTAAGAAAATGGGTTATTTTATTTGATTATCGACGCACTGGCTATTTTCGGCTGAGCCGGAACTTAGGTTACTATAAGAATATGTAGGGATATCCAAAGAAATTGGTGAGGAATCTCCCAGAGGATTCTCATTGGAATCTCGTAGGGGTTCTACTTGGCCTTTCGCTGGCAGCGCTGCAACTTCGAGCGAAGCATCTTGTTCTCATCCGCACATTTCGTGGTGATCGCTGTGCGAACTTCCCTGGGCGTCATGTCCAAGCTGTTGGTCATCAGGTAGACCAGGTCAGCCACCTTGAGCGGATCCAGCTGCTGTTTGCTGGGACGGGCGCAGTCCTTGAAGGCCGGCGATGGCTTCCCGGAGAGCGTGTGATGGGCCAAGGTGTCCCTGTCGAAGATCTCGCACAACAGCTTGCGGGTAATGGAGGGTCCGGTCATGTCCCAGTTAATGGCGCTGAGGCTGCTGCGTAATATCTTGGTGCCGTTCGGACCGATCATTACCATCGGCGACCTCTGGTCCTGGTCGAACTCGAAGCCCGGACACGGACGCTTGGCATTGGGCGTGGAGGTCACCGGCTTCTTGGTGCGCTTTCTCTTGTTTCCAGCCGACGAGGAGTTCTCGCAATCTGGCACATACTCCTCGTCGTCGTCATCATCGATGCCCAGGTCCTCGTCATTGGTCTTGGGCGTGGACGTGTTGTGCTCTTCTGTTCCCTCACGGAACATCTCAAAGCGTGACGAAGGCTGCTCCTGATCTTGCTCCTGGTCCTGCTCCTGTTCCTGCTCCTGGTCCATTTCTTGTACTTTCTCGATCTCAATGGTGAGAAGATCAAGGGCCTTCCGCTTGCAGCGCTCCCACTGCTGCATCAGCTTCATCCGCGCCTCGTTCACCGCTTGAATGGTGCTCCTCATGAGCTGAGTTCTCTCCACATCCCGCACAAAGTCATCATAGTCTTGATCCGGCACCTGATCCTCCTCCTCCTCCTCGCCGTTACAACTCTGGGACTTGAGCAGCTTCTCCGCAGCCCGGGTCAAAGTTTCCAGAGTGCTCAGCTTCCCGCCATTGTCCGTCAACTCAATCTGGCGCATTGCCCGATCCGCAAAGGCCTCGGCATCTTCTTCGTGACGCTGCATCTTGCCATCGCCGTCGCTTTCCTCCTCCGTAAAAGAGTCATCTGTGCGAAGGCGGGCAATGATGTCCACCACTTGCTTTTGGGCCTCGGACAGCTGCACTGTTTCCGGGTCGTAGGGCAGAAGGGTTAGAGCGAATTCGAGGCGCTGGCGACGGTTAATCTAAAATAAATTTTTTTTTAAATATAAATAATTTTAAAATAATTTATTTATTTGCTTTTCAGGAGATCAGAGTTCCTAGGACTCTCTCCGACTCACCATAGTTAGGTTTGCTGGCCAATTGTCAACTGAAGAGTTACTAATAAGTCACTGTCTTATATACCCCTTCGAGAACTCCTGCAGGTAGTTGATGAAGAAGCTAGCTACTAATCCTTTTATTACGCTTTTGCAGATGTTTCGTCGCGACATTTGGTGGCCAGCAGGTCGGATATTGCCCGCCTACCTGCGGGTGGATCTTTGCCATGCGGCTGTCCCACGATTCCTGCATCGTTGGCTCACGTCACGGAGTCAACCCAAACTATTTCCACCCGGGACATGTGCACTCAAACGCAGGATAGTGAACAAAAATCCGCAGCAGATGCCTCTCCGCCATCTGTTACCAGTACAAATAAAGATGAAACGACACAACCATCGATCTCGGACTCGCCAAGTGCCCCCACAAAAGTCTTCTTGCAAGTAGAATATCAAAATGTTAGCAAGAAATTTCGAGAACCTGCTAAGATAGTCAAGGAGGAAGACGAAGCATCCATATCTTCAAAATGGAGCTTCAAGAGCCCTGTTATTGTCGTAAATAGGAACCTTGCCGGCTTATCCGTAAATAGTAGCCGTGAATTCAGAGGGGACGTTAAAAGGAAAAAAACTCCTGTAAAAGCACCCCCAAAAGATAACAGGGCACAGGCTAAGAATCAACCCCCACCTGGACGTCCCGGATCCTCCGAATCGAAAGAACAGGAATTCAAAGGTGACCCCAGGAAAGAACAGGAATTCAAAGGGGATTTTAGGAAAGAACAGCAAGTCAAAGGGGACGTTAGAAAAGAACAGCAAGTCAGAGGGGACGTTAGGAAAGAAAATGAAGTGGAAGAGGGCTTTAGGAGGAGATCATTTATGGTAGTTGTACCCCCGAAAGATGACAAGCAGACTCAGACTGAGAACCAAGATCAGGAAAAGAAAGTTGAGAGGAGATCATCCATTGCAGAGGCGCCGTTGTGGATAACAGTAGATAAACAGACTCAATATGAAAGTCAATGGTCACAAGAAGAGGAGCCTTCTGCTCCTTTGGCCTGCTCCCGCATTCCCGAATTACTCAAACGGGTTTGTGATCTGGAATCAAAGTTGAGGAACCAGGAGCAGTCTTTGAGAAGCCTTCAAGGTTCCATGAAGTCATTGAGATCCCAGGAAAACAAACCCTCCGATTGCACGCTATTATTCCAAGCCCAACCACGAAAGGAATGTAAGCCCACTTGTGTCGATCAGTCGACCCAGAAAACCGACGAAGATAATGCCGAGTGCCGTAGGAATTCGAAGGAATTCATAAAAATATTCATAAAATCAGCACCACCATCCCAGAATGAAATTTTTGTTGTGCAAATTCCCAAAATAATATTCCAAAGACAATTTCGCAGTGCCCTTTAAAAAATAAATGTGAAGAAAACTAAGATCCAAAGACAAGTATCTGCACAGTGCTTGGAAGATGCCGATATTCCAAAGAAAATTTCGCAGTGCCCGTTAAAAAATAAATGTGAGAAAATAAGATCCAAAGCCAAGTATCTGCACAGTGCTTGAAAGATGCCGACAACTTGCAGCAGTTTAATCGAATGTTTGCCAAACCCAATAGCCAAGAATTGATTTGTAGAATGAATAAATCCGAAAAATCCGTATCTTGCTTTGGCCAACCCGACGGTACAATGTCTCAAGGAACCCGAAACAGAGACTGAAAACTTACTCGATAAATTCGTAGAGTTGGTCGCCACGAAACCAAGAGAGGAAGATTCTTCTGCTTGTTGTTTGGCTAAGAATAAAAGTAATGAAAGTATGCAGAAGGAAGTCTACGAGTCGATGCTTCAGCAGTTTATCCAGTACTTTACGAAACCCAAGACGGAGTGTGAGGAGAAGACGCCGACTCCGAAAACTGAAGGCGAACATTACTCCTTCGAGCGCTTGTGTGCCGAATTGGTTAACCTATTTTCCAAGCCCAAAAACCTAGAAGCAAGTCCAGTGAAGGAGGAGGACAAGCTCAAAAGGGTGACCATTTCGACTACCAATACGGTTCTGGGCGAGGATCCAAAGGCTGTCTGCCAAGAATCAATTGGCAAACAGGAAGTTAAATCCATTTCAATGACCTTCCAATCGAACGAACAAGATGAGGAGTCTCGCAAATCTGATATATCCAATTGCAGTGCAGTGCTTGAAAGCTTAATTGACGAACTCATCTACCTTATTGGACCCAGAGCCCTTAAAGACGTGGTCCTGACCATAGTTCGACGGGATGCCAATGTCTACCAGATCAACGTCCGTGAAATGGCCACGGGCAATGTGGTAGGCAGCCTGCGAGCCAATGGTGCTGCCATCAATGAAGCCATCAACATGGGAGTATTCGAGGATATCCACACATTCTGTGAGTTGGACAGACACAGAGCGAAGGATCCCAGGGATTGCCCTCTCGGCACAAACCTCGATTGCATGGTACCAGAAAGGGAGAATGGTGGTGAGACTCAGCTGGCTTGTAGGGATGGGTCCAAGGAAAAGGCTATCGAATTTGCCACCCGAGTGCTGCGCCTTCAGCCTGGGGAAGCCGGACGCTTCTTCTCTCTAACCAATGCCCTTAAATTGGCCAGGAAGTCGTCGGATCAGGAATTATCTAAGGATTCCCAGAGAACTGGTCTTATTGGTCGTGGAGCTGTTACCGGCAACTTGATTTTCTTGGGCAGTGTTGATGATATGCCAGTAACTAGCCTGTCGCAGGCCGATTTGAGTGAACTAGGTGAGGCTTCCAGACATTTCCTTCGCATACTTACTGGCGAGGAACATGAGGAGGATAAGGTTTAAGGATATTACTTATAAACTTATAAAAGATGAAGCCCAGAAGTGACTGCTGTTGTCTTTTTTAAAAGATAACATTTATTTCGGGTCTCTTGCATTACCCTAATTTTCTTTTGTAAATATCTTTAAACAAGAAGTGTAATTTTATAAGCGAACTAATAGACAATTTATATAATAACATGAAATCAGGAAACTAATGCATATTTTCGATATTATATTCTCCAAAAAAGTATAGAAATAAAATTTGCTAATAAACTGACCAGCATTGCAACAGATGTCCTTTTGGCAGTTTGATTTTATTGCCCCTTTTCCTAGCAGCTGCCAATATGGAAAATCCGCCAACGGCCTCTCCAGGTAATAAGCAAGCAATTAGAATAAGTTAAGTAATCCCTGCCAGCTGGTCCTCATAATTGGCAGGGATAGACCGAGCAGGTAATGCAGGTAGACTAAGTCAACCTTACCCCTTTTCCACCTTTAAAAGATCTTGCAGAGCAGAAGAAGTCATCAGTTCATCACGAGCAGCAAAGACATCAAGTCACCTAAAAAATATTGTAAAAATAATAAGTAATTAACAAAAATAAAACTCCTTTACTTACCGTCATAATGAGCAACATTAGCAACGACAGCGGTCTGGATGACTCCGCCAACTGTGGCGCCGTGGCCAATGCCAATGGTCCATTGGCGGCTACTCGTCTATCCTGGTTCCTGGCCGAAGTCGACGATGGAACCATGAAGAATGGTAAACCTAATGGTCAGCCCCGGCTCTGTGTACTCCACTCAATGGAGCTGCTAGAATCGGATGTGTCCGAGAAGTACATGACCCGCTTTGTCGAGTTTCGAGTGAACGGAATGGTGGTTGAGGCGAAGCTCATACTTGCGGCCGACGAAAGACGTCTCGTGGACGCAGCCCTGCTGTCCATGAGCAAGGAGCAGCGGGAGGATGCGAATGTCAAACAACTGCTCGTCCAGTACACCGAAAACGAGACGGCGGGCGAGCGTCTCGTCCAGAAACTCGTCTCCCCGGACAGTGTGGTGTGGATGAGCGCCAATCGAGAGCTTTCGGGCACACCACTGGTCAGGCTGGGTCCCGGATGCATTGCGCATGTCCTGTACGCTTACGATCAGCGTCACTACATGGAGAAGATCCTGCTGCATCTGAAAGCCCGCAGCTTTGACCACGCCTTCGACGAGCACTTGGAGGTGGAGCCGGAACCCACGATGAACGACGACACATGGATGCTTTTGCAGTACAGTCCAGAGCCGGAGGTGGTGGTCTACCAGGTGGTGCAGTACAGGCATACCATGTGGCGCCAGGAGAATCTTTCAAGGATGTGATTGCCTACATTCAACCGCCGGGCAGTGACATTGTCCTCCAGGCTGTGGTCATTAGCTATGGCCGGGACAAGGAGGCCCAGGAAGCCAAGTACGAAGAGTTGCGACGCTTTGCTTTGGACCTGGACTTCCCGCCGCCCGAGGAGCTGGAGAAGCATCTGGAGCAGGGAACCAACAACACTACCGCTCTCTTTTCGCGCACCAGTTTGTACCAGAAGGCCGAGCAGCGAGATGCAACGGGGGAGCACAAGGAACTGCGCCGGAGTCTGGAACAGATGAGCGAGAAGGCCCAGAGCGAGGCTCAGATGATCATCGATGCCTTCGACATGGTCGACAATATCAATAAGAATCTGCAGTGTCGCTTGTCCGGGGATGCGAGGCTGGGCATCGTGGAGGCCGCCTCCGGAGATGAACTGAATTAAGCTGATGTTTAAACTGGCTTTATAATTTACGTACAACGTTTACAAATTATATTATCTTAACAATAGACTTTAGTTTAAATGGATGCAAAAGTAAAAAATATATTTTAATAAAATAAAAGAGATTTAGTAAAAAAAATATGTGTTGTTCTTTCCACAAGTTTTCCAGCTTAAAAAATCGAAATTTGAGGTTGAAAAACGGCTGATATATAATATATATTAATCACTGTGGACGGTCATCTTTCGACTTTCAAAGTGCCAGCGTTCAAACGAATCTTAATAAAAGAGCGTAATAAGAAAAGTTTAACAAAGAAACTTCAGAGCCATCGCTGCTAAAATAACCCGGTAAAGTTAAGACAAAACTACTTTTAAATAGAAAAAAAAATGATTTTTTATTATAAACTCGAGCAAATACTGTTTACAGATGGTTTTAATGAAGAGGAACATGACATAGGATGGAGTGCATTTATCCACTTACTATTAATTACATTTTCTCAAAGTGACAATCATGCTGTGGACATGCTTTAAAAGTTTAGCTGCAACCTATTGAGTGAGCGGCTTAAAATCGTTGCCAGTATTGCCGCCCATGGGCGCATTGTTGGCGGCGAAAGGCACCGGCATCATGCCAGGTGGAGTGCCTGAAGCTCCTGGTGGTGGTAGTGGCGGCGGCATGAAGTAGAAACGCATGGGAGGCCGAATCATTTGGGGCTGCAGCGGATACTGTCCCGGCATAATTTGGGTTGGCCCCATTCCTTGCGGCGGCATTGGGTAGAAAAGTGGCTGCGGAACGGTGGGCAACGATGGTCGAGAGATGGGCATAGCCGCCGGGGCAGCCCTCTGGTTGTCCGGTGGCATGGCAATCGAATGATTATCTTGACTTGACAGCGGCAATGGATTTCGCATTTGGTCATTTCCATATTTAAACTTCGGACCCGGTGCAGGCGGAAAGGGAAGGATTACCTTCCTGCCTTCCGAATGCAGAGATTTGTAGCGACTAGGGAAAGGCTTCGGAGGGTTCGGCTGCACGAACTGGTGCCTCATGCGATTTACTTTGTGACGTCTGAGCTGGAATCGACGCCGCTGCCTATAAGGAGGATCCCAGGGCTGGAACTCAGAGAGCGGCAGTGGATGCAGGGCCGAATAGGGCACCTTCAAGAACTTCGCCTTAGCCTCGGAGAAAACGACGCTAGAGGTCCGCTCCCAGTTGATGCTCTGGATGTGGCAGATGGTCATCTTTCGCGGTTGGTTGGGCTCCAACGCCACGTGGCACTTGGCACCCACTTTGAAGTTGTAGTCGCCCATGTATATGTTCAGGTTCGTGGCCTCTCGACGGGCAGCATTCAGGCAATACAGCTCCACGTTGCGATAGGTGTAGGGATCCAGCGACTTGCACACCGTATAGGGAAAGGGGGTGCCGCCATCTGCTAGGGCTTGCCGCACGCATGAAATGGGCAAAGGGGACTTGGACGCATTCAAGCCGCACCAACGGTTGTGGTAAGCGCAGGTCTTGTAATTGACCAGGAGGCAGCGGGTAGTCTCCGGGCGGTCCAGCTTATAACTCCTGCCGTTGGTGCACAGCAAACGAACGACGTTTCGCTCGGCATCGATCTCAAATTGGGTGTCCAGACTGAAGGTTTCTGGATACAGCATTGCCTCCACCGCCAGGCTTACGTCCGGGAGGCGGAATAGCTGCTTGTAGAGGAGCTTAAAGGCAATGGCCTGGCAAATGGCAGCCATGGCAATATCCGGCAGGGTGAACACGGTGTCAAAGTGGCCACTCCGGTCCTTGAAAACCCGTATAACGTCTTGATCGGAACGCTCGCGACCCATAGCGACCGTCTTGCCCAATTGGAAGGGTTCGTAGACGACCATATTGCGGCGGTACAGCAAGCACATGGCGCTCAGCTCCAGCAACGTGCCCTCAGTCTGCGTCTTCTCCATCCGCCAGAGGTAGTCATCGAAGTCGCCGCTCACGTGCGGCTCAAAGATGCGTCTCTTCCGGAACATGAAGCGAACGCACTCCATGCGGACTTCGTAATGGAGCACTTGGGTGTCATACACCTGCTCCGAAACCACGCGGAAAAGGCTGGTGGCGTCAGTTACCGTGTGCTTCCTGTACAGGAAATGCTTCTCCAAGAAGTGATCAACCGGATCTGGCGCCTGCCGGCTCCCGAGCGTCACTCTACGAAATTCCGACATCATCGCGGCTAATTTCGCGGAAACTAGGCGTCAAATTGGCAATTTGCAGAAAATATTTTAACTTGCGTTGGACGACTCGTCGATAAATCACTTTCCAACACTAAAGAAAGTGACCAGATCCTGTTTTTCTCCTTTTCCGACTACAATTAATCCAAGCTCGATTTACTTATTTTAAGGACACATTAGTTTTTAATGTTTAATTGTTTTTGTTTTCGATAGTTTCATCAATCTAGACATTTATTTAAAATTATAAAATTCTATTGACCAAAGGTTGAATTTTTCTAAAAATGGCTTAATGCAGAATGCTGTATAAATGGAAACGGTCTGTAATTTGCAAGTTATATACATTTGCTTTATTATTAGTTTAAAATACATATTATAACATAGATTTTATTTAAGTAAAATTTAAACATAACCACTTCTGTTCTCGTGCTTCTTTTATCGAAAGTGCCGAAATTCAACTTGTGGTGAAAAACAACGCAGCAGCGTTTACCAACACTAGCACTGACTTACTTGTCACTGCGCATCCGGCCTTTACTTTTTCGTCCACGTGTGCTTGCTGTCTGAGAATTCTTATTGTTCAAAAATGGAAAACCCGGAACTGTCAGTAATTAAGCAAGAACTTAAATCAGAACCAGAACCCGAAGCTGTTACTATGGACCCGAATGGCACTCTGGGTGGCAATGTAACAGTGGTTACAACGAAGCCAAGCATTCACAAGATGCGGCGTGCCGAGCTCATCCAGGAAATTAAGCAGGAACGTGATAAAAATAAGGCATTAGTCGAGCGCAAGAACGACCTGAAGGAGAAGATAATCCAGTTCTCTAGGGCTCTTGCGAACCGCAAGGACGCCGAGAGGGATTCTCTGCTGCAGCAGCTGCAGGAGGAGATTTCGAAGAACGAGGCACTGCGCCAGCAATTGACGGAGCTGGAGCTGTCAAAACAACTGATCGTGGACACCGTCGGGCAGCAAAATGCCATTCGGGAGCAGAATTTGTTGCAGCAGATCGATGATCTGACCCGTCATTGCCACGCTTTTCACGTGGAGATGCACGAACTGCGCGATAAGCTGGAGGAGATCATCGAAGAGAACAGCTGCTCCATCTGTCTGTCGCCGTGGGAGGCGCAGGGCGCCCATCGCCTGGTCTCGCTTCGCTGCGGTCACCTCTTTGGCGACGCATGCCTTCAACAGCACTTGGCGCGCAATGCAGAGTGCCCGTACTGCAAGCAAGCGGTCCAGCGCACAGATCTGCGCTACATCTTTGGCTGTCACGTTCTGCCGGGTCAGCCGACGCAGCCATCTGATGCTGTACCAGAAGCTCCAGCAGCACAGCCTGTTCAACGTCAGGCGGCTCATCTAGAAGAACAGGCTCCCCCAGTGCAGCAGGTTCCAGCATTACGTCGGCTGATGGTTCCACCAGCAAATCGGGCTCCACGTCAGCAGGCGGCTCTTCCTGTACAGCCAGCTCCACCGTTACAACAGGCTCCACGTCAGCAGGTGGCTCCAGCAGCGCAACCGGCTGCACGTCAGCGACCTCAGCCGGCTCCTCCAGTACAGGCGCCTCCAGCCCTTCAGGCTCCACGTCAGCAGGTGGCTCCAGCAGCGCGACCGGCTGCACGTCAGCAGGTAGCTCCAGCAGCGCAACCGGCTGCACGTCAGCAGGTGGCTCCAGCAGCGCGACCGGCTGCACGTCAGCAGCTGCAGCCGGCTCCTCCAGTAGAGGCGCCCACAGCCCAACAGGCTCCACGTCAGCAGGTGGCTCTTCCGGTACGGAATGACCTAGGTCTTCCAGGAGGTCACAATGCCCACCCTGATCATCCAGGAAATTACCATCACGCACCACATTGCCCACTTCATCAGGCTGACCTAATAGGCCAATATTTCGAAGATGTAGACCAAGTCATGAATGTCTTGAATGATTGGATAATGCTTGAGTAATGCTTGAGTAAACATTTGTGTATGCAAATGTAAAGGCATTGTTTAGAAGTTTCGATATTAATTTTCCATTTGACTTTTCTATTAATTCATTTAACTCCTGTGACCAGAAGTTGCACATTCTTACTTTAAAAATATGTACTGCGAATTACATGTATTATAATTTCTTCAATTATAAATGTCCTAATGGACTAAGTAACACCTTCAATGTACCCAAAGCATTGCGTGCGACATTGAAGGGCTCCTTTTTCGATCTGAATACAATAAAAATATTCCAAAAATTGTGTAGAAAGTGTCTTTATTGCTTGATAACTGCCTTCTGCCGTAGATGGAAATGTTTGCATATTCTTAGTTGAAGATTACCAGATTCATCATCTGAGCTCAATATTAGGCTTTCTACGATGGCTATTCCTTGTGTATGCATAAGTTAGTGTGCCAGAAATAAATCTGCAATCAATGAAGAAGGGCTTGGGTCGGTTATTCGGAGCCTCACGGCCGCAGTCCATTATTTATTTGCCCTATCAACTAGTCAATACAACAGAGAGTAGGTCCATTTTTCACACATGCAGCCATGACTATGAAATTGATGACTAATTCCTGTGCAGCACAAGAAATGCGTGTTGGAAAATAAATGGAATAATCAATTTTCGGTTGTCGCTCTGACCAAATCGTGTCAATGTTCAGCCTGTCTCTGCACGCATTTCTTTTATTTTTTCTCTTTTTGGTTCGGCATATGTGTATGTATGTAAATATTTTATTTATTTTTCCCTTCTGATGTGCCACATTTTGATATGCAAATGCTTCTGGGAAAAGGCAGACTGATTTAAATATATTTATGTGTGACGTGCAGATGTAAACGTTCCGTACACATAGTTCCAGTATATAGAGGCAAAGTTTTTGAGCAGCCTCTCTCTGTCTCATTCCTAACCGAGGAACCACTAACCGCAAAGACAGAGGGGCTCTGAGCAAACTCTGCTTTTCGAATTTGCGGCGAGGAAATTGTATAAAAATGTGATTCCCAAACGAAGGACGGAGGATGGGAGTAGGCGACCCAAAAGTATAATAAATAAACTCAGGAGCAATTCCTTGGAGCGTTCATCAAAGTAAAATTGATATCAATCATACGCACACAAACGCCCCCGCAATCGTATCTGTGTCTACGTGATGGCAAATTGAAACATTATATAAAATATTGGCCCGACTGTCAGGCAGGCCCACGAAACTACCCACTCGGCAAATTGCCCTTAAAAATAAAACACCATCACCGACTAACAAAAAAAGTGTATTAAATTTAAAGGAATTTCCGGTAGATATTTTAAGCCAACGTCCGGTTGGGAGAAAGCCTGAAAAGGAAAGGAAAACTTTGAATGGATTTCCTCGCTCGCTGTGGCTGCCACTTTAAAGATAAAGGAGTCCTGAAAATAAGAAACAAAACAAAGCAAGCGAGGGCAGGAAAATGAAAACAAAGCCACCGCGGCCAGGCGTGACATTGCTGGAAGTGTACGAGTATGCGGCGGAAAATGAAGACATTACTCCAAGGTAAGTCCCATCCGCCATCCCAGCCCACCCGCTGCAGCCTGGCCAAAAATCAAAGTCACACTCCACCGATCCCACAGCCTTGGCTTGAGACTGCCACAGCCGTTTACCCTTTCGGGAGCCCTCTAGTTTTTCCCCAGCTTTCCCGCATCCCACAGCTGGCAAAGTGTCAACGGCAGTCGTGCGTCTCTCCATCTCGGAGCCACAGCCACGCATCGCATCCTTTGGATGCCCCATTCCGACGATTCTGGTGATGACTCCTGCCCAACTGCTGTGTCGCACAATAAAAGAAGCCATAAGAAACACAAGTAACGATGATGTCGAGAAGCTGCAGTGGAGCATTTTGTACCTCTTAGTTAATATGGGAAAACGTTTACCAAAAGCTTAACTTGTATTGGCTTAAAATAGTCATTTAGCATTCGAATTAAATTCAAATTTAATTTGCATTTATTAATATAATTATTATATGTACTATTTGTACACTATCTTGCTATAACTCACAGATGTATCTTTAAATTTCTAAACCATCTTCTCTATTACACCCTCCGTTTACAGGATAACAGCAAAGGCCACCGGATGAACTTCCCTTGGACCGCTCGTCATCCGCCGTTAGCCCAGCCCTTCGATGTTGCCAGCGAGAGAAGCTGACAATGACATTTACACTTCAGCTGCTGCTTTGGTTAAATTTCTTGCAGATGATGAATGGAACCAACGCAATGTTGACGCTTGTTTTGCTCGGTTAAGTCAACGTTTTTCAGCATTTAGCTCATTAAGCATACAATACTTATTATCGGCAATACTGAGAGAATGATGAGGGAGTTAAACTTGATGAGGGTACTCTCAAGTAAGGAATTGTAGCAGAAATTTCACTTTAAGCAGACCAAATTCAGTTTTGTACTTGAAGCGGCTTAAGATTTACCTTTGCCTTTGGTTCAAAGGTCTATTAGCAGAGAGAGGGGAGAGATGAGGCCTCCAAATGAAAATTTTAATAATGCAAATTTTGCTGTAGACGAGCTGCTCTTGTGGCTTGTTGCATGCGCCTAGGAACTGCATTATATGCACTGAGAATAAAATAAATAAATTGTAAGCTCTGTAAGTGCAGCTAAAAAACTTGTTAAGTTTTAGTTGCTGCATTACTTGTACATTGCAGGCAAAGAGTGAAGGAAGGAGCAAGCAAGAGATACGAGCTAGACAAAATAGGAGGAATTAAATTAGATTCAAAGCGTTGAAGGTTTATTTTCGTACTTTTAGTTCTTACTGACTACCTTTCGGGGGATAGTTTTTCTCTCTGCACCTTCTCCTCCTACCGCCTTTGGCTATGTGCCATCATCGGCTTGTCGTTTTCAGTTATTTTAGCGTGGTCTCTGCCTGCCTTTTCACACAACAATGCCCCCAAAAACCGAGCCAGCGACCGTCCAAACAGCGCCGAGTTAATTGAATTGTGTTTACTCTGTGGGACCAGGACAGAGAGCAGCCTCGTCAGAGCAGCCGCCAGAGCAGGTTCTATGTTATTTTGGGACTCTTATTTTTGCCACCACAGCCACTGAGGACTGCGTCAAAAAGTCATTCCAGACGACCGACGGACGCCTTGCATGCTAGTGACTGACTTTTCTATTTGAATCCGACGACGCTTTGTGGCCGTTAAGTGAAATATTGGGTTAAGTAAGTCCCCCGACGGGTACATGTGTTCCTGTTAAGTTTTGTGCAGCAAAGTCATCCAAGAGTCCACAAAGTACAAACTCAATTTACAAATTTCCGTTCGACGGCTCATTAAAAGTTTTCCCTTTTAGTTGTTGTTTCTTAACACAAAAGTGATGGATGATTGAAGTTTATGCTGTGCAAGTTCAGGTAGTCTTGGCTTTCAGTCAATCTTATTCCGAGAACGAGGAAGTTTGCTTTGGAAAAGGTTTAATGCTCTTAAAATGCAGTTCTTTAGTTCCAATTAAATTATAAAATACTGCTCTGTCTTATTTAATTAATTATATTATTTATTTTCAGCATATTATCCTAATATTTTATATAAAAATTATATATTTCCTTGAGGAAGTAAAATCCATGAACTAAAAATCAATAAAGCCGCATAAACTCATTGAATTGTTGCAAACTTTCGAGTAGAGTTTCCCTGAAAATAAATACCCCGATGAGCGGACTCAACAAAAGCGCAAAGTTAGCCATCTAATTGTAATGATAATTAGCGTAATTAGTGGAAGCAGGTAAGCGCTGTTGCCCGCCCAAAATCTGATCAGCAGCCGACCAACAAAAGACAAACTAATCGCCATCATGGGGGGCTGTGTGGGGCCTGAACCATGCTGGTTTCAATTACGGGATTTTATGATGTTTCCCTGCCGCAAATGTATCGCGTTGGTCGTACGCTAATGCGTCAAGTGGCCGCAGGACATTTCCCCGCCAGGACAAAAGTAATTTCGAGCTCGTGCGAAATGCAAAAGTTTCGCCAAGTGCGCAGTGCGCCGATAAAAGTTTCGATTATAATAGAAATTTCTGGGCAAAACGGGAAATGAGAAATGGTTGGGCTGGGGTTTGGGTTTTGGGCATCATGCTACATTTAATTTGAAAGCCAAAGGGAATTGTTTCAAATTGTTATTTAACACAACAAACATGCGGGTCTGGTGGTGCAGCGAAAATCATTTAAAAGTTGGACCAAGCAGATTTAGATTTAATCACAGACAATATGCAGGCAGACAATAATTTTAAAGTGGATTTGTATACTGAAGCCTCGTATTATTGCATTATAATATATAGTTTTGGGTGCCCTGTTCTGGTAGTGGAAAGCCTGCATAAACTAACAGCTGCTAACTAAAATCACTCATTCGCCATGTGGCCGCTAACAGAGAATAACAAACAACAGCTGTTCCGTTTCACTCAATTGCCGCTGTTACCAACAGAGACCGAGCTAACAGCGCCGCAGGATATCAGAGATTCGCCTTGATGGCTGAAATGTCTTTACTGTCTTTATATGTCAAAGAACCGCTTTATATTGCCGGCGCTGCATTGTTTGAACACAAAGTTCATTTGCTGCTTGGCTTTGTCCACAAATGGAACGTGTTCATTAAGTTAACTACGCCTTTACCCGCAGTGAGTAACAACAAAGAATAGTTGGAAATATACTCACTCGTACTTCTTTGTGGACCTTTGATTTATGGCAATACAATTGCGCGAGGCGAATGTCGACAATTTGCTCGCTGCTGTTGCTGTAAATTAAAGCTGGCAATCGGGCTAGGGGACTCGAGGGGGAGACCCACACATACGAACCCATTAACGACAGCGCTACTCAGCATAATGACAAAACTTTTACACGTGCAGCGGACAAAGTTTGGGCAATCATTTTAATTTTTATGATCTTCTGAACGAGGCACAAAAACTAAGCCGAAATCCAGCACTTTGTACACAGGGAAAATATTAGCGAAATGGGTGAATCTTTTTTATTTTCGTTACTCATAATTAAGAAGCTTTAAAGTGTATATTTCTAGTTTAATAAATTTAACTATATTATTACTTAAAACGCTTAATTACAGAACTATTAAAAGTCCTTAAATATTTATAGGAAAATTCAGTATTTCGTAAGTAGTTCCTATTTACTTTTATTGTTTTAAGAATTATTGAGGCTCAAGATTGAGAGATAAGATTTTATTTTCTCTGTACGCAGTGTTCCCTCTACTTCCTTTCCCAGCAGCTCCTTTTGTTTCCTTCCGTTTCCGCCGATTGTCCGTGTCTGTGTGTAAATAACATTTAGAGACTTACTTTTAATGCCGCCCTGACAGGTTTATTGCCGTGTGTGTGTGCTGCTGCGAGTGTGTTCAATAGCTTGGGACACCGCATGATTATGCGAAAATTACGCATACGCCGCATATGCCACGTGCGATTGCTCACATTTGAAGTGCTAAGACCACCTTTTTCGGGTAGCTCAGCGCTGTGGGAAATGCGTTCCGGCCACACAGGCTGCGAAAATTGAGCGCGACTTTATCAATATATTTTTTTTAACTGTCTTTCATGCATTATTAATGCATTTAATTTGTCTGAAAAGCAGAAGACTAACGAGCACAGTGGAATGGACTTAGTTTGTTTTTGTAAAGAAAAATATTTTAGGGTTAATGTTAATTAATATAAAAATTAAATTGAAATTTAAAATGTTTTTTAAGTTGTTTGTAGTAATATTTTTATGAATATGGTTTTCTAACAAAACTTCTTTAATATTTCGCAATTAATATATCATATTCCTCAAGTTTTTAATTTATTATAATTATTATTTCTTCATTTCACTAATTTATCCCATTGTCAGAAGCAAATGAAGGCTTTTTACGACACATCCATGACAAGATGTCCTATGAGAAATACACGAACATAAAAAACACATCAGAAACCAATTTTGATGAATACTTGCGTAAATGAAAATCAATAAAATACGCATGTTTGCAAATATTAAACTGGCGAACATGAAATAACAACATCCCACAATCAGTGGGCGGCCTGGGATGAGGATTGAAGCAGGAAAGGAAGAAGAATAAAAGGAAGAACAAGGCGGAAGCGGCATTTAAACACTTTCCGTACCCTAAAAAAGCAGACGATGTTAAATGAAGCGCAAAATGGGCGCAACAATAAGTCCAAATGTGTCTCCAAATTGTTTGGCAATGTAATCAATAAGGGGCGACCTGACATATTTGAATATCGATAAAAGGCAGAAAACTCAATGGAAAACCCGAGGCGGATAAGAGGAGAAATGACAACATTTTAGCCTGATGGAATGCATTGATATGTAAAATGATTTGACGTTTGATTTGTAAATTAAATTAAACGGGCGGTGAAAATTCTACGAAAACGATTGGATCTTAGAGAGTTAGCAGTGATAAATGAATAAATAAAAAATATTTGTAAGCAGCTATAAATAAACATTGTATATTCACAAATATTTTCTAAACATTTGAAACGTGAATGAATGATTTCGTGCTTATATATGATAATCTACAGTAAATCAAGAAATATTTGTAATAATATTGGTATAATCTTTATACCATTTTCTATTAATAAATATTAGTCGCAAGGAAAACGAAAAAAATTGGGAATTTTACTCTCTGTTAAAATTTAATTATACATTTAATAATAAGACCTAGAAAAATCCGTTAAATATTAAATATAATACAACAACTCATTAAAAATATTGAAAATAATTCTTTAAAATTTAAATCACTAGTTTAACTTTATCAACACATCCTTATCTGCTCCTTGGCTGCTTAATCTTGGTTTAGGCACTGTCAAGGCATCGCAAACTGATTGATTTGCTCCTAAATGACCTTAAATATATTTGCATTTGACCAGGTCACGACTCAGTGGGCTCTTTCTCTGCTCTGACAGCTCTCTCGCCCCGTCCCGAGTGTCGAGTGTCGACAAAGCAAACTTTGTACTGCAAGTTGTTCTACTTGATCGATATCGGGGATTGAATGGAAGTGGACACAAAGCGAGCAGCTGCTCGGGCTCCAAATAAATGCCAAGTCGTGACCGTAGAAATCAAAAGGAATTTACCATGGCCCCGACCATGGAATGCATCGATACAAATCATTGCCGGGAGCTGCATTTACAATTTCAGCTGCTGATGTCAGCTGCAAATTTATGCGCTTTTTATTGCTTCGAACCGCTTTTTTGGCCAACGAACTCGGCGGCTTGAGTGTTTGTGCAGCAAATGAGGCATGCAGCCGAGTGCGGGAGGAAGCTGCTCGGTTTAACTCCGCCCGGATACTTGACTTTTATGGCACTCGCCTGCAATCACCTGCGCTCCTTGCGCTTCATTAGCCATTAATTTGGGCGCTTGCACACTCAACGCGGGGGCGTGGCCCAGGTAACACACTAAATCTTGGCCTGCCTGCCAGCCAGTACGCTTGGCTAACCTTCGATGGGGGAAATCGCATCGCATAAGCAGAAATGCCAGGACGACATGGCCCAGATGTGCAGCAGGAAGTCTCGGAGAATCCAGTTTGGCAAGCGAAAACTGCATACGTCGAAGGCAGGAGTAATGGAATGCGGTACAGTGAGACTTAGGGAAAAATTTGGTAAAGAAATCAGCATAAGTTTTTACCAACTTGACGCCTTTTATCTTAGAAATAAAAGTGTAGTATGAAATCTTGCAATTTTAAATCAAATCTTAATTATAAATAGTGGAGAGTATACATATTTTTTTTAAGGAACAATTTAAAGATATATCTTACCCTAAAAAATACAATTTCAGTGTGAAAATAAAAAACTATTCATATCTGCGTGATTTTCCCCTAAGAAACCAGAAAATATTTCCGCAGGCACCGCAGGCTACGGGGTTCTTGGTATTTAAATCAAAAATTCAAGGAAAAACACTTACACTTACAAACCCACACAACATGACCACAGTGCCACCCACCTACTGACAGTCGTAACAACATAATTCAAGGTCCTGCGCTCAACAAAAAAGGAAACTTATTTCTCCAGCAAAGCGCCAAATAATCTATTAGGTTTGCAATAGCACACATTCAGTGACAGGAAATAGACAAAAATACCGTTGCAAAAACGTCAAATTGCAGACAAAAACAAACTTGAAGTGAAGGAGGAGCGAGCCAGAGAGCAACAGTAACAAATAACAAGCAGGAGCAATTGTGGAAGAAAGAGGAGGTGACAGCAACGACGTGTCAGCATCAACATCGAAATGGAAAAGAGCCCCGCTACGGCTAGGAAACAAGCAAAACATGTCCCCACTACAAGCATTTGTGGGGACGAAAAACACCGAAGTAAAAACTGTTCGTTGCGCTCGAACAACACGGCGTATACGCTACGCTCCAGTTGGGCCTGAATCGAAAGTTGAAGCTCGATGCCGTCGGAGATGTCCGGGAGATTTGCGCGACAAGCCAGGAGCAAAATTAGTTTTGTCCTTCCAAAGTGCGGCGGTCGCCGGTGGCTTGTGCCGGCAAAAAGTTTCGTCCCAATGAAATGGGCAAACCAACCAACGACAGGCTCTCCGCTTCTAAGAGCTGAGCTGGTGATCCAACTCAATTCAATGCGAACTCAATATCCGTGCAAGAGTACACACAAAAAATGTCCAAGTAGTGCAGCCTTGGAGCTGCTTTTCAATGGCTGCTCTTTTGGGGCTTTTTGCTCGTCCTGCTGAGGAGCAGGAGGTGCACCCAGGGCTCTGACATCGAGTTGAAATACACGGCAGATGAGATAAAGGAATTCCGGAAATTTATTTAGCAAATAAATACATTGTGATGAGGTATTTCACAGACAAACTTGGCACACAAGAGGCTTTGTGGAGTAGGGAGTAGGGAGTATACCGAGGACAAAAATGGTATCTATAAATTGACTTAGTTTAATCTTTTGACAACCTTCGAATTTTTTTTTGGATGCTAAGCGGATGCGATTTAAACCATTTTAGGAAGTTGATGTATGGAGGTTTTAACATGATAATAGAACAAGTTATTTTAACTTTGTATTTATAATTTATTCTTATAAGTTTTCATTTTATTTTTAATTTATTTTCAATTTTATATAAAATGTAAGTAAAAATACTCTAAACAGATTCTTAGGAAAGAGAATTAAATTGAATTAGCTACTCTTCCGACAGATTAGCTAAGAAATATATAAATTATCATATAAGTTTTTATATTTTCCTCTCCTTGTGCATTTTTTACTTTCCTAAAAATTAGCAAATCAATTTAAGAACTTATCTTGTAGGAATGCGCCACAATATTTGCATGCTAATGGCTAATTAATATAAATAACCTCGGCGACCTGTGGCACTGGTATGCATGAAATTCGAAATATTATGCATACGCCCCGTTAAGCGTGCGACGGTATTAGCTGGCAGCTTAGCCGTATGGCTCGTGTGGCTGCCGCTGTTACTGCCACTGCCACTGCTGCTACTGCCTTGAGTTGCTACTTAGTTTAGCATACAATTTTAATTTTAATTGCTAGCATGTGCGTGGCAGTAAGGCCGACGGTTGGGTTGACAGGCCACACGCCATGTCCCAGAGTCTCCAGTCCCTTCATTAATTAAGCTTTTAATTAAACTTTCTGACGGTGTTAGGCGAGTGCGTAAAGTTGATTTAACCTGGAGCCAGCCATCCACAGCTGGCAAAAAACTCAGAGGTGTCAATGTTTAATGCATGCTGAAGAAAATCAAAGGTTTAATATTCTCCCTTTTTTTATGAATTTTTAAAAGCCAGCACGACGTACAGGATGCCATCAGATAGTTAAGATTCCATTGGCAGGAGGTAGGATGCTGTATAATTTGCATGTGCATATCGATCGAGCATTGGACAAGCGAGTAAAGTGTCACCGGATATTTTTCGTCTTCACAAAAATGAATGAAGACAATGCTCTTTTGTTGAAGGTGTCACAAACAGAGATCTTGAGTTAATCAATTAAGAAATTGGAAAGCATTTAATTGGACTGCTATGAGTTCACTGAAAAATATCTATAATGAAGGACCAAATAAGTTAATTTATATAAATTATTCCAAAATAAATCCTAGTTTGACACAAGGCCCCTGCGGGGTCCGACATCAAACATTTCTAAGTTGACACATCAATTTTGCACCACACTTTCAGCTTGACAGAAACACTCACCTTATAATGTAAGCCCGGAGGTAATTTTGGCCAGGTCTCAAGAGTGCCGTCTCGTAAACTAAATAAAGCGGCTTAAAACCTTTGCTAGTTTTAATGGCCGTCATTTGGCCTTAATGGCCACTGACAGCTTATTAAAATGTCAAAGCGTTAAACTTTTTCTGTTTCATCTTATATCTGGACCATTTCAGAGCCCGAAACTTAATTACCAATGTGGCATTGTTGGCGCTGTAGGATCCAGCAGCCAGGCTGCAGTTAATCAACATGCAACCATAATTTATTCAACTCAATCAACGGCGAACACACTCACTTTTCCCTCTTGTTCGCTCCGAAAATATCACGTATACGCCGTGCTCGTGGCGAAGAAAACCCTCGCTTGGGTTAATTTCTTTTTCTTTTTTTGTTCCCACTGTGCATGGATTACGAATTGCATAAATGAGTGAAAATATACGTTGAGCTTTTTAATAAAATACAAAACTGGTTGGCTTTTGTATGCACTTAAATCTTTTGAATATATTTTATTAAAGCTTATTTGTTCAGTTGCTAAACGTGGTTAAATATTTATTGTTAGATCCTAGTGTCTGCCATTAAAAAGTTTTATGAAAACTGTAAATGCTGCAGGCGGCAAACTTTTATTAAAACAAAAAAACACCTAAAGTATTATATATTTATGTGCTGTGATTTTCCAATGGGCGAAGCTTGTAGCAAAGTTTAAAAGCAGAATTGAAAATAATTTAATGATGAGCCAGACACGGAGAGATATATGCGATGGCAATTACCCATTCCGAAGGGGATGTCGCTGTCCATGTAAGCGGCATGTATAGTGTTGCATTTGTTTCATTTTTCAGCCCACCTGCCTTAATTAAAGGTTGAAACGATGACAGCTATGGGATATCAATTAGTGGAGCCACTTTAACCATGATTAATGTAAATAAATAAATGTTGGGCAATGGAGGGGTGGCCATTGATTAATATTAAATCCCGATGCATAATGCCGGCACAGGGTCGCATAATTCAATGGCAGCAATGGCTACACAATTTATGCAATCCCGCTTAAATGCCACTTGATAACATTTGCATTGCAAAACCCGGCTAGCCGGCCACGAGGGCGTGGGCGTGGTCGAGTCCGCAAATGCCAAAATGCAGCGGAAACGGAAGCTTAGCCTGCAGTACTTGGCCAGGCCCGGGGCGCGTTTATCTTCTGCTCAAACATTTTGCCGCTTTCGGTGCCCTCCCGAAACTTTTCTGCGGTTTCTCTTCAAGGTTTATTTTTTCTTTTGCTGTATTTTTCGCCATTTTTTCACTTTTTATGCAGGGTATGTCTGAGGTAAAAAGGGTATGTTGTATTCGTGGAACTGTGGAGTTACAGAAAAAATTGATGCTTGCCTATTTTTTCAAATATAAGATGGGAGATAATAAAACTTTTAATTAGAATTATAAATTACATGAATTTAATATAAGGAATTCCCTTGTGTTCTTTTCAAATCTTATCATTTTACAAGCATTTTTATATAAGTAGATTTTTATAGATGAAAATTAGGCAATTTTTCCTACAACAAAACTCAGGTATCCTAGTTTCGAAACCCTCATCTACGAGGTTCCTTCCTTCCTTTATCTGTGTCTGCAAATGTTTGCTCTGCTTTGTTGACTGAGGCCTGGAGCCTGGGCTTAAGGGGAGTTTAAAGTTTATGTCGCTTTGGCTTAATTGGCACGCCCTCTTCAAGCGAATGCTGCCTTTTATGCGATGAGACACTGTCGGTGGAATTGAATCATAAAAGTGTTGCAAATGACACGGCAAATTAACAGCAGCTGTCTCGCATTCGCATCTCTCTCTCAGCCAGTTTATTATTTATGGGATGGGACCCGAGACCCTTTCCATCTCTCCTCCTCCTGGTTAGCATATTGCGTAGTTTGCCCACTACTCGGGGCTTTTTTGTTTTATGAGGCGACCCGGAGTTTGGAAAACCATCAACTGCAGTAATGGCCAGGAGGGAAGCCACCCGTTGCGCGCTGGTGCGTAAGTGCTGCCGGCTATAAAAAATGAAATGCCATCTCTGCTTTGATATACAAGTGTTGGCTTTTGCATGAGGACTCTGGATCCTGAATGCTATATGCTGTATGGTGTTAAACAAAGTAACACGCCGCTTGACATTTGCCTTGATATATCGAAGTCAACAGACGGGGACATGGGTTTGGCTTTGAGTGTCCTTAACGCAGCTGCGCCTGCACTAAAATAGTTGAAATTTGTTTTTCCCCCTTCTCTCCCCCTCTCTCTCGAGTGTGTGTAAGAGGAGATGGATGCCAAAGGACACCCAACTAGATGATAGATGCGGCTACATTTAAGTGTTGCAGGATAAAAGATAAAGGGCTGCTGTTGACGAAATGGGAATACTTTTAAAAGGGGAGAATTTATGGAGTTTCCTTTTTCTTCTTTTTGTTGTGAGATAATAAAACCGCTCAGAGTTAAATACAAATTATTGTTCCTTATAAGACAAAGTAGTTGCAGCTGGTACACAAAAATAAAGCAAGATTTAATTGTTATTTCAGTTTTAGTAAGCTGTGGATCTAGTCCCAATTATTTCTTTCATATATTTATTGCCCCCTTTTTCTGAAATATTCATCAAAAACTGCCTGATAAATGTCCTGACAACTGCTCACTGGCCCCAACTTATGCACTCGAGATAACAAGTTATTTTTGGGCAGGAACTGCCATTGGCTTCTGCCACCTCAAATGTCACAATGGCTCTACCCTCCTCCTGCAATCCTTGGACTAAAAGCTTTGGCACGTTTTTGTGGTACCTACTAATCTCGTTCCCTTTCCATTTACCCAGACCCCAAAGGAAGTAGCCGGTCGACTGGGTTGTGATTCTGGGGCAAGAGCGAGTGTGTGGGATGTATTTAAATGATTTCATTAGAGACGCGCGTGCCGGAGTATCCCCGGAGTATCATCGCATGTAGCGCATTACCTTAACTCATTTATCACCGCATTTAACAGTCCGAGATCTGGACCAAACCCAGACCCTAGCACACACCACAGAAACACCTCCACCCACACCCAACTCAACCCCAATCTGGTGTGTAATCGAGCGTCGAGCCGAAATCGCTTTGTGTGACTTTCATACGTAAATAAAGAAAGGCTCAAGTCCTTCGCCCGGCACCAGCCCAGCTCCCAGTGCCATTTGTGCATGCGCTAGCAAAATTTGTTAATTTCATTTGCACAGTTTGCACAGGATTCCGCCTTCTTTTCGTATTTGTTTCTGGCCAGGAGCTAGAGCCCCTTTCTGGCCTTTTGTTTGCCCCTTTCTGGGCCCGCTTTTGGCCAGGTTTTTGCTCTTTTGTTTGCTCTGTGTGGGGCAGAGCTCACTTGTAATTATGTTTGTCCTTTAATTGTGCTCATTATGCGTGTGCTGATTATGCCATGCCCCAAGTGGCTCAATTCATGTGCAAGCCGCATACACACATAGAGGCATGAAGCATACAAATTAGAGCAATGCATAAAATCGACACAAAGCCCCAAAGAACACGGGTGTGTACTGGAAATAATTTGGTTTTAGTTAGGTCTTTATATAGGATTATTAATGCTTAGAGGTAATTTAGTTCTAAGACTAGAGGGTATATAAATTAATAAATGAATAAATAAAGGATTATTAGAGTTACTTTTATTGAAATGATTCTGAAATAAGATACACCTATAAAAAGGGCTTCTTACTTTTGGTTAAGGTTTCCCCAAAAATGAAGGTCCTTATCAACTGGTTCTTTTGTTAAATTAATTCTTTATATAAAGTAGACAATATTTATAACAAATTCTTCCTTATTTTCCAATTAACTAATAATTCTCATAATATAATTGAAAATGAATTTTTTGCTATATTTTATGCTACACTCAAACATATTCCCCAGTGCACTGCACACGCTTGTAACTCACTTTCCCTGCACATATATTTTTTGCTTTTACCAAAAATCAGTCTATTCCCTTAAGTTTATTTGCTCAGAAAATTATATTTACCTCAGTCTAAACAAAACCTAAGGTCCGCTGCTAGCCACTTTGCCAGAGGGACAATATGTTGGGCAAACAGAGGAGAAGACAGTGGCGAAACCCTTTTGGCACATAAAAGGGAAATTGGCTGGGCGAAATAATTGAAAATATGCTCGATGGAAATATGTTTGCCAATGTCCTGTTCTGTCCGAAAAAAAGTGAAAAGCAAATGGGCAATATCAACTCAATTATTAACTGAGCAGGGAAGGGCATTGCTCGACTCTTGGCAAAGGTGAAAAGCATATTGCTGAATTCAGGTCAGGGGCCAAAACTTTTCCATTGCTGATTCGAACAATTGCTGCATGAAAAGGGTTGTTGCCGGGTCCACTTCCTTTGTCACTGATAATTCTATTGTTCGCCATATTGCATTGGGTTGTCTACGATATTTTATGAAGGCAATAAGGGATTTATTACGGGTTTTATTAGATTATTTTGAGGATTTTTCTGTTGACCATTTAACACTCATGAAATTGAAAATATGAAATTTAGTCCAATTGTAGATTTTACATTGCAGCCGAACAAAATATTAATAAAGGAAAATAAAATCAATAAAAGTTATTTTTCTGGGAATTTTGAAGGTTATTCTAATAAATATATTTTATAGTGCTACCCACAATTATTAATATTTGAAATATAGTCCATTAAAATCAAGAAATTCACAGATATAATGTTCAATATTGAGCTTAAAAATAACACAAAAATATACATGAACATAAAAAAAATATTATAATTTTTCTTACTCCTTAACCAGTCACGTTTTGTACCTGTTCACACTTAAATTTCCTTCTGTTCTAGCTCTTAAAAAATATACGGCACAAAAATAAAAAAGGCAGCTAGCTACAAAATTTAAATGCAGTTTGTTTATATTATGTTCACTCTCTCGGCAGATATATCTACTATACACTTTGTACTTTATCATGGCCCATCGCTGGCAAATAGGCGAGCAATAAAAAATCTTGGCATCTTAATCAAATATTCAAAGTACAACAATCAGCCAGAAGGAGTATGAATAATGCGGTTATTGGCCTCTTCCACCGCTCTGCCTCAAGCATTGAACATCGTTTTGGCAGACAAAGGCAGGCCAGCTTACAGTATATATATTATATCTGGAAGTGCCTCGGCACAAATTGCTGGCAAATATGTGTACAACATAAATAAGTTTCTGTCCGAGGACTTCGAGCAGGACTTGGAGCCTCAAGTGCGCCCGCAAATGTATGCAACAATAAAATTCTGGCGCGCTTGTAATGAGGATTTTTATGCGAGGTCCACTCTGGGTCGAAACCGACCAACGGGGCGTATGAATAAACGAAACAGGCATTTAGCATGCCAATGACGTAGGCAGCAGCGGGTCTAGGTCCTGGAGGGTCCTTAATTTTCAGAGAAAGTTTCCCTGGCAGCGGGATCTGGCGATAAGCCAGGTCCAAAGATTTCCGTTTTCTACCTCCGCATTAAAAAGTCATTTCGAACAAACTTTGCCTGGGCCAAAAAGAAGATCAAACGGGGCAGGAAAGCGAAAATCCCGGTCAATCGGCTTAATTTGTCACCACTAACATGGAATATTTCCCGAAAAATTAAAAACAAAATGGAAAAGATGGCTTTTTGGCTGGCAAGTGAAGCGTGTGCCAATAATGATTAAATACTTTTAATTGCAAAGCGGCCAATGCCAGCCATCCAGCGAGGCCAGCCCTCCGGATTATGTCAGCTCATTAGCGTCACTTCTCATGGCGAATTCTCTGACATTTTAGTGACACTGGCACTGGCATGATTAGCAGTCCCGGCATATGGGTTTGGGGCTGGAAATTAGCATGTGACTGGCTGCCATTTACGCGTTTTTAAGCACCGCCTAAGTCAGAGTCACTCCCCTTCTATGAAAAAAACTCAAAAAAGGAAGCGGAAATGGGGCCAGGAGTCGATTCAACTGTCATGTCGCGTTTGCCTGATACCCGCTCCCATTTGGCTGCTGACATTCCCAGCCATGAATGCGCTTTCCCAGCGAACCCTTCATGCCAGTAGACGGGCGGTTTGGCAGACACCGAGGCAGACGGACAACCTAAGGGCGACAGATAGATCCCATCCCCCCTAAAACCACCGTGGGTGATTTCATAAATTTTGTAATGCCAGTTTGAATACTCTTTTGCTGGGGGAGAATATTGATTTAATGTACAGGGTATGTTAATTAAAAATTAAATAAGTAAGTAATTCAATAGGAGAAGTATTTTAGGAATGTGTTAGGTTAGAAGCTTACAATATTTAAAAATAATAGATTCTTATTTATTCATATTTAAGAAATCCTAATAGAACGCCTTTGACTTCCCGGAAAAAAAGTTTAGTAGTAAATATATTTATATCTTATAATTTATATTCGAATTTGAGGATTAATTACCCTGATAAATATATGATGAAATATTTGCAATTTTGGCTTAGTTATGCCTTTTCAAATTTGCAAAATGCAAGGGTATTATATACTTCGGCTTTTCGAAGTCAGCTTCCTTTCTTGTATTTTATTTACTTAACATTTACCTGAATGGCTTTTCCTTTGCTTCGTTTTTTCTCCCTTCCTGTATGCCTAATTTAATTTGCTTTTACTCGTGACAGAGAAACAGGGAAAAAGAGAGAGAGAAACATAAAAACAGAGAAAGAGAGAGCGAACCGGCGACGCTGGCGCGTAATTTATTTCACCGCTAATTTGTATGAATTCCTCGTGCAGTCGCATTAAAGGCGACGCGGTCGCATCAAAACAAAATGGCCGGCCCTCACCTGTCCGCTCTAATGGCCGTTGTTTATGTAGTTCTACGTAGACCCCATTCCGCCTGGATATTTTATGCTTATAATTAAGTGTCTCGCTCCTTGCCCTATATTAAACATTCAGGGGAGGAATTAGGGTCTTAAAGCTGCGAGTCCTTTCTCTAGTGCTGAAGGCTACATCGCTTATATCTAGAAATTAATTTAATACAAAACTCTGAGAGTCCGAGTGCATGTGCTGCAACTGATAATGCAAGTTAATTGAAGCTTTGCAACGGAAACTACTAATAATAAATTTGGCTTGCTCTGCAGATAGTTTTCTAGATAATAACTTCAACTAATTCTCGATGCTTTCGTCACCCGAGTGACCTGCTGTCTGCCGCGAAAAGTGTCCCTGATGTGGGCCATATCGTCGCGTCCAAGCCGATTAATCTACCAGGGCAGGTGGGGGTGCCAGCTTTATGACCGTTTTATGTTCATGTATACATGTCTGAGAGGAGCTTCATTAGTGAATAATAAATCAGAGATTTACATATATTTGACAATGGATGTGTTGGGGGTTAGTTTGTTTGGTTCTAAGCATATTTTCTGCATAAATTGTGTACTTTTTGGAAGAAATAAATACAGCAATAAAACAAACAATAGAATGCAAGCAATATAAGCTTTTTAGAATTAGAAAATTGGCTAATATTCTTTTACCGATAAATAGTCAAGATAAAGAGGCCACAATAACTAGAGAATTAGTATATGTGTAAATATAATTTATGTGTATAATTCATGTACACATTATATATTTAATATTGACTTAAGATCTGAGGGAAGTTCTTATATACTTTATATCTCATCATATTTTCCTCTTAGTATTTATTAGCTTAACTTCTTATGTGAGTAAGTATTAATACAATAATATACAATCAAATAAAAAATCTCAAGGCAACAAATAGGAATAATAAATAAAATAAAAAATAAACATTTCTTAGATGTACTTTTCGACACTCTGTGGAAGACTTCTGGAGCCTAGTAGCTTAAGACAAGGCATCATGCCAGAATAGATAAGTTATTTTACAAATAATTAATTATTAAAACTGAGCATTTTACACAATCTTAACATCTTTTTCTACATGTAGAAATACTAAGGAGTAATTTTACAAAATTTTACCTTGTTTCTACATGTAGAAATAGGTGTATAAACTTGCGTTCGACAATGTCGAATTACTTCTTTTCTACATGAAACTACCAAACCCGCCTTTAACCGCGCTTTTTGAAAGCTTTCGAACCTGGCCAAGAGTTAGGTGGCGCCAAAAATATCTTGTATGCAGTGTAGCTTGCTTTAAGGCGAATTTTTGCTACATGCCATCTATTTATACCTTAATTGTTGCTATTTAGGTGAAAAAACTTCTTAGATGAGGTTTAGTTTCTAATTTTTAACAATATTGCAAAGATACCTTTATAAACGGGTTTATATCCAATTTAAGGCTATTCTGGCTTTTTATGTACTTATTGGCAAAGCAATATTTCTTAATTTAATACTTTATTTAAATTACAAAGCAAATCTATTAAATCTTTGTGTTTTAAAGAGTAACCACAACCACGAGTACTGCCTGCTATCCTACTGGTCACAGACAATCCCTTAAAGCCAATATTTTCAGGAATATAATTAATCAATCCTTTCTCTTTTTGCCTTAGTATTTCCAGCTAAACGCAGTCACACAAATACAATGTCAACAACTCATTAAGCGCTTAAAGACTTTTCAGCTAACCAGTCTGGGGGATCTATTATACCATCGCAGGCTGTGTGGTCGGTCACCTGGTCCGAACGAACCCCGCACCAAGGGAGCAGTTAAAGGCAAATGCAGCCGGGTGACACGTGTTAAGAAATTCCGCACATGGCAACTGGTCGGCAGTTGAAATGCCACACAGCAGCAGCAAAGTGGGCAGGGGACAGTGGACAGTGGACCTGGGACCTGGAGCCGGGTCTCATGCATATGCACAACATGGGAGATCCACGGACCGAGCGACCGGCCAGAGATGCCCAAACCCTTTTAGTTGTTTCATAACAAATGACTAACAACATGGCCAACTGACTGCCAGCGACAATCGCAGATAGATAAACAGCCTCAGCTGCAGATACAGATGCGAATACGTTTGTAAGGTACACTGAAAGAATAATCAATTAAATCTTAATTGAATCCAGAAGGAATGGTACCAAAGAAGAATGAGTATAAGAGTCCTTCGCTTTTATATTTTAAGTAAAATTCTTAAGAAGCACCTTTCAGTTTCTGTATTAAATATATTTTTACTACTTATGAACTTCTTCCCACATTTCTCTGAGTGCACATATTCACAAGAGAAATGCATGCACTCGTACACGTACTTGTATCTGCATCTGGATCTGGATCGGGGCATCTGTTGGATCTGCACAGCGGGCCGATTAGTCGAAATGATGATCAAAGTGCTGAAGCTTCGGATCGCATCGGATTGAACGGGATGGGAGGTAGCAGGGCGAATCCCCCATTGATTGCGTGTGGCAAACAAACGCCACAGCGGGCAGGCTCCGACGGCACAGGAAGCGCCTTCAGGGGCGCTTATCGCGATCGTTGTTATCTGCGCCAGCATCGAAAAAATGGGCAGCAGTCAGCGGCGGTCCGAGATGGGATATTCGCGATCCGAGATTCGCTTTCCTCGATCCGGCTTAATATTCAATTTGTGCAAGCGTTTGTCGAATGGCCAGACCCAGGCTGCCATGTATTTGTATATTGAAAATTGCCTCCAATCCGCTGGCGGCTTAACAAGTCCCACTGCCTCCCAGCTTCCCTTGGCTGTATGGATGCCTAAATCCTGACTCCTAGGCCTGCAATCGTCAGACGCTGCAGGGAGAGAAAAAAGGGGACTGTAATTGTGGATATTAAAAGTAATTAAAGGGGTTTAAGCATCTGGAACAGGTGCCTTTTTTTTATTTTCAGGAAATTATTTACATAAGAAGCTATAATTACTATAAATTATAAATTTGTTGTGATGCGATTTTAAAGATTTCGGATAAAATAAAGAAAATGCACCTAAAAGGCTTTAAGTATGCCACTTAAATAAGTTTCTTCTTTCAATAAATCTTCGATTTATAATTAACATTTTCAGAAACGTTTTATTATAAATTCAGAAATACGTTTATTTATTTAAATTGATTTATATTTAATTTATTTTAAATTTAATATTTAAATATTTTCTAAATTTAAACTGCATATTATTATATAAACAATAAATTGTTAAAAGTAAATGCTTTTCCTAATTCATTTCTTGATACTTTTTTTAACTACAGGGGAGTCAAGGAAGAACTTTCATGGTAATCTTTGTTATCTGACAGCCTTTTTCTTTAGTCTTATAATATTATCATTAATCCCCATTTCTTTAAATTTATTTCCGACAGTGTTAAGCCCAAGCAATCACCGTCTGAAGGCAGGCACGTAGCTTGGCTTCCGCGCCGCGCAACTTGTTGCTGTAACACTTCATTTATTTTGATAACCATAAGATTGCCAATAAAAATTGCCAGACCAGCTCTAGTCTAGTCCTACTCCAGCCTCCTGCAACCTGCAACCTGCTCAACCCTTAGCCTGTTCCCGCTTGATTGAAATTGCATCTGACTGGGAGGAGAGGTGATGCTGGCCACCGGCTGTCTCGCGGTCAGATTTGCAACGCATTTCCATTTTGGCGGTCAGTGTCAGTGGAAGAGCGCACCGAAGTTGACAACTGATACGATACGGTTCAGGGCCATCGGCATCGGAAACAAGGATTAGGCCGAGGCCAGAGACCACTTTCAGTTGGAATCCATTTAAAAATTATCTTTATACGGATGGTTAAGATCAGAGGGAAAAGTACACGAATTTTATACCTAAAGATGATAGCTTTTAAAGCTAAGTTGGTATCAAGATAAATATAATAAAATTCCTAATGATTAACTAGTTAAATTTTCCTTCGAATAACACTCCCTTTATTCGCTATCCCCTTTCACACTCGAAAGCTGATCGAAAGTTAGCACCGCAGCCATTACCGCAAATCACTGGAGTGGCGAGTGTAACTGTTCTGCGGATTTTGGCCAGGTGACATGGTCGTAAGATAACGTTTATGTATGATACTCGGCCTGTGCCGGAGCACTTCGATGCCTCGAACCCCGCCTTATAAGGCCGCCTTATCCAGGAGGCTTGCCCAAAAAAAATAAGAAAAGAAACGTTGCCCATGGCCTGCAGCTGTGTCAATGCCTGGGCATTGTTTGCTTTTCTTTTTCTTTTTGTTTCTCGGAGGACCCCTTCACCCACTGACTTTGACTCTGACTCTGGCTGAGATCATCGTCATGCTATCCGCCACATTTTGTTGGCAATTTTTCAGTCACTGATTGCTGGCAGTCGCTTCTTTGGTCGTTCACTTCGTGTGACTTAGTTTTCTGCACGAGGTCATCATTTCCAGCCGCCTTTCTGCGGTTTGGTTCGGTTCGGGGCCCGCCCGCAACTACACAGCGACGACTGTCTATCTACGTATCTATCTATCTGACTGGCCTGAGTATCCAACTAACCAAGTATCCGAGAATCCGACTCTCTGTCTTTGAAATGTTTGTCTTGCCTCGTTTTGTGTCTTTTGCTGGGCATTTTTATCTATTGCCGCGCACGTCGGGGTCACATTAACGGTGCTTTCTCAACGCTCGAGTTCTGCAATTTGATTTCCTTAACTTGGCTTTACCTGCTGGGTGCACAGAGAGAAAATTTTGATTTTTGTAGATTTTTTATATCCGGAAAAAGTCGAGATCTTATAGATCATTACCTCCTTCTCTTATGTAGACGTAGAGAAGTTGAAAACTAATTATTTCTGTCTATTTCATTTAATGAACATAAAAATAGTACAATATATGATATTTTTAGCTTATAAATTGTTTAGTTATTAAGTTTTTCAGTAAAAATATTCTGTGTCGCTTTTTGCCATGTTCCCTTAAATTTTATGAATTTATTTAAAACTTTATTTTCCCTAAATATTCTTATAATCACCTATTTTCCATTCTTTTCTTCACTGTGTAAGGTTAGCTAAGTTCTTGCTGTTATTTTTCACTGCTCTACCAGTCGGGCCGTGATCTTCTTCTGGTTCTCTGTCATCCCAGGCAAAAACAAACAATTAAAGTCATAAAAATTGTGGCCAAAGATTTGCAATTGTTAATGCGGTAAGCGCTTGCCGCGGCACTTGTTGCTCGAGACTCCGAGGGAACTTGGGGGAACTCGAGGGAAGTCTCGGATCTCCAGGCCTTTGTAATTTCATTGTGCGGTTATACAATCGCGATGGATGTCTGTGACAGCATGCGAAAAAAGTTTGGCTTTGGGGATCTTATAAATAATGGATAACTGGTCTGGGAGGTAAAATAGATTCTAGTCATTTATCAGTTTTATGAGAGTATAAGGCCAGGTACCAGGGTTTTTTTTATATAATCTCTTTAAATAGGTAATTATTAATGTTTCTTTATTATCTTTATTATTTAAAGTCTTTTAGAAATCGAATTTCAGTTTTAAAAGTAATTTCTGCCTTTATTTCGCAAGGCAACCCCGAAACCCAAATCACTTTACATCCGCACCTTGTTCCACATTTGGCAATATACTCACTTAAGCAACCTTTGCTGGGCATAATAAACGAATTAAAATGTAAATCGTTTTGAAACGGCCACTAATTCTCGTTAATTCGTGAATTATAGAAATTCTCCGCGGATTTTCGCTTTCGAAACCAGCAGTAACAGCAGGTCTTGGACTCCGAAGATGGCCAGAATCAGAGGAGTCTGGTCCGAATCCGCGTCCGAGTGTAACTTGTTATTTGCAGTAATTAATTTTCAAGCAAAAGTGCTAATTAATTCCGAGAGCAGAGCGGAGCAAATGCCAGATGAGAAGGCGTTGGGAAGCATAGCACAAATTGTAGACCAACATCCGTCGCTGGCTTCGGCTGGCTTATTCAGCTTTTCAGGCCGTGTGTCGGCAATTAACTATCAGAGCCAGAGTCGGAGCCAAAACTGAAGGCAATTTCCTACGAATTTTAGAAGAAGATCGCCGTACAGGAAACTTACATAACTGTTTGAGCGCTCAGCGAGCGGCGATTCTTTTGTAGATTTCCCCACAACAACTGATGCAATGTCCACCTAGACAGGGGACCGACCATCTGCCGTTTCCAGTTCTCCTCCGCCTTGGCGAGGACTGAGCCAATAGTAACGCCTACCAATACCTTTAATTATAGTGCCCGTCCCGCCAGGAATCGCGACCAGGGCCGTCCAAACATGACGCACGTATAGAAAACATATTTCAAACTAAACAAACTCATCAGAATGGACACAAAAATGGCAAAAAAAGAAGGAAGAGGGAGCTGCGAAGGGAAAACCCGCTGGGACGCGTGCAAAATTAAAAGTAAAGCGAGAAAAATGTAGACAACGCGTCAGGCGTGGCCAGCCCCAGAGAGAACTCGGTAACTCTCTGGCAGATCCGAAAGTGTCTGTCCGTTCTGATTAGCTACATTCGCACACACACACTTTGCTTCAAGGTCACTTACCACCACCTGGATGACGTCATCTCTCAAAGAGGTGAGGCCATCATAAACTTGGTGGGAAAAACAAAGCTTTCTCGGAAATTCTTGCAAAGAAATTATTCAAGCGGTCTTTTTTAGCTAACAAAAGTTTTTGCTTAAAAGAATATATTAGGCGGCTTGTTCAATAAATGAAAGACTTTTATGGATACACAGAGAAATAAATCTTATTTTACTTATATTCTATGATAAGAATTTTAATTAATAAGAATAAAAGGTATCCAGTTAGATTGTTTTTATATTTTGCCTTACTCGTAAAGCTTAGAATTTGTTTTTAATTTTTAAACTTTATAAATATATTCTTAGATATTTATTGAATAGTAACTCCTGTTTTTTTAAACCCCTAATCAATGTCAAACTCTTTTTTTCCGTGTACCGAAACGGGTAGCTAATTTGTCAGACTTTTCTTATATGGCTTAGGCCCAAAGAAGCGCCTGAGCGGCGGCAGTCTCTATGGCCAGAAGATAATGCCAATGCCCACGCTGGGCACCATTTGCTAATGCATATTTTATTCTGGTTTAGCGCCTCATCAAATTTCTAATTTATGGGCCGGAGTCTCTCAGGCCTGAGCTTTTGAGCAATTGAATGGCCGCCGGCAATTTAGCAATTATAAGATGATTAATTTTTGTGCATTTTCTCAACACCTTCCACTTAGCGGCCGCTAACCAAACCCGAACCCGATGGCGAACTCAGGCTCGGAGAGTTGAAAATGAACCTGAAAAAAGCCGGAGATTCGAGATCCGAGATCCAAGCTGCGGGCTGCGGGCTGAGGGCCAGGCGTTAAAGCCCAACTACTGTCGATTAAAGTGCCGCTGCCCCGTTGCCGTGTAGGGTATCATTAGGCCAGACAAAACAATTTAAAATAACTACAGCAACTAGCATAATAATGTTGGGAGACGAGCAAGAAGATGCGACCGCAGCCCATAGACAATTTTCATAATGGACAGAAATAAATCTGCAAAGCAGAAGCAGCTGCAGCAGCGCAGTCTCTGGGAAACTGAAACTGAGCAACTACCGAACGCCGAGCGCGCAGCACAACTTAATTAATAAACTAATGAGCAGTTTGCAGCCAGGCCCGATCCACATCCCCTTCCATCTCCAGTCCATCTCCTGAGATTATCTACATAAAGTAGTCTCAGTCGCAGAGACGTGCATCGTGCCCGGATAAGCCGAAGCTGAGGCTTCAGCCCAGCCTATTTGCTAAGAGATCAGCCAGAAATTAAAATAAATGTGCAACGTGCAAAAATCCCCAAGATAAGCCCAACGGAAAGTAAAACTGGAACGTGTTCAGGCGCCGAAAAAAGCAGGCGAAACGAAACAAAAAGTAAAAACACAAAAACCTTAAAAAACTGATTTATGCATATGAGAATGGCACGGACTGTACGTGGTCATATGAATGGGGTGATGACTGGCTAAGCATTATTTTAAGGTTTTGTTTTTTAACTAATTAACCATTTCCTTAAGGCTTTAAAATATTATTAAAAGTGAAAAGAAGGCATTTCTTAATTTAATTCCAACTTTATGGGATTTTTTATTAATGATATCTTTGCCTTGAGTTAATTAAACAAAATCTTACAATTACTATTAATGTAAAAAAATCCCCTTCTAAATTCTAAGAAATAAAGAACACTTCAATTTATAGCTTGTCAAGTTTTGATATCACGTATATCTTTATCGGTGTTTAGTACCTTGAAAAATAAACCATAAATCATGGAAACATAAATTCCTTAATAATAAGAAATTTATAAAGACTTAAATGCATTATTTTTTATATGAAAATTCAGTAGAAGCAGCTTTTAGCTGTATCTTCTATATATCGAAGCATAAATGTGGTTTCCAGACATTTAACATGCTAATCCTATGTTTATTGGTTGTAAACATGATTTACCATTACAAAAAAAAATCTTTCTCCACCTTTCGCGACTTGCTATAAAGTCTCTTTTAAGAAGCTTTTCACACTTCGCCCCCAAACCCATAAAACGTTCAGAACCACATTCCATTTCCGCCAGAAAGGGGCCTCTTCTAATGGATTTTGTGCAGCCACCGACTCCGAAGAGACTCTCTTTTGTTGGCGAAATTTATGCGAACTTATAAACCGCTTTGACTGCAGGGAAATATTTCTGAGCCCGGCCTAAACACTCGTAATTACGGGGTCATTATTCAGGAGGCATCAACAGCTAAGCCCGAATAGGCAGCAACAGAGACAAATGAGATTAAACGCGGACTTGGGCCAAAAATAAAAGTGAGGCGGGGAATGGGAATGCAAGTAAAAGGCTGCAGGTTGTGGCCGTAAATCATTTTGTTTTCACTCTTGTTGCTGCCGCAGTTTAATTATCACGAGCCGAGATTTCGTCTGTCTTGCAGCTCGTAAATTGTGGCGCGAACAAGACGCGGCTGACGGCTGCATCGAGAAGAGAACATAGTTCTTGTTACAACCAAGCACACACATATATCTCTGCGGCCCCAGCAAATTGAAAAAGAGTTGAAAAACTATTCAAATCAATGAAAACTGATAGCCCCAAGGGCCGTGGCCGTGGCCAAGTCATGATTAACATGGGCTTAGTCCGTGTTGGCCCTGTCCTAAGTATTACTAGGGTACTTGCGAAGGCACTGAGGAAAAATTATTTTAAAATCATGTATAGTTAATCTTGTATAAGCTAATAAAAGTGTTTTTAAATCAGCTTAAAATATTTAAAAATTAAGTTAAGAAGGTAACTTCACTCTTAACTCTTAAAGGAAAAATAAAGGTTCCTAAAAAAATATATAAAGTAATATTTAAGCACTAATCCTTAAGCTTTTTCTCCACCTGTTTGTTTGGCCTGCTCCAAAGATGGCACCATGTACCATTTAAGCGACATGCCAACACTTGACCAGGCCCTGAGCCAGTCAGGGAACGCTCCAAGCGCTCCAGTGGAGCCTTGGAACCTGGCGAAATGTATCATTAACAAGTCACGACAAATTCGCTGGCCGCCAGACTTGGGCTGGTACCGGACGTTTGAAAAGCTACGAGCAGGGCCAAATTTGGTAAGACCTCGGACACCCGACATTAGATAAAACGCGACTCTCCGGACTGTAGAATGCAGACTCCAGACCGGGGATGCGGCTAGTGAATCTTGTATCAAGTGCCAGGGAGTTGGACGCGAAACGTGGACAGGTTGGCCATTGCGCCGGCGGCGGTCGCTTTGAACGGCCTGGACCCACCGCCACGTTGAGGTGTGAAAAAATCTAAAATGCAAACACCAAACACTGCGAACCGAAGAAGACGACCGGAGTCCATTTGTAGTTGCTCCCCTGGGCGCTGCCAAAAAGCCAAACTCCGCCACAGATTGAAACGGAAAGCGATCGGAGAGCAGAGGATGTGCGTTCGTGTCCAGCTAGGCAGAGCCACTTCCTTTCCTCCACAGAGTCGCATGAATTATTTATTTCGATTGTCTGCGAGCTGCATTATTTTTAGAGGGTACCGATACCGGGTACCGGGTACGGGGCCCCCATAAAGCCCAGAAATTTATGATCGGCGGTCAGGAGCCGTTCAAATTATCGCAGGGCATGCAAAATTTATTAACAAACATAAAAATTGCTCGAGAATTTATTTCATCTTAATTCAATTTAACAACTTAAACAGCCATAAAGTGTTCACATAGTAAATCAATGGCCACTCTATGCAGATGCGCTGCCCAGCGCTGTCCACATGCATCATCATAATCATAATCAACGTGCCTGGGCTAGGGACTAGCCTAGCTCCAGCTCCAGCTCCAGTTCCTCTGGAGCGAGACTCCTCCCGTTTCCAGATTTATGAGCTGCGCATGAAAATGAGTCAAAACAAATTATGCCGCTTGCAGGACGGCGAGTGGAGACGAGGCAGACCTGATTGACAGCGCGACCGAACGGAGTTCGAGTGGAGAGGAGCAGCAGCGATTATGATGTGAGCGCTGCCAAAAAGATTTCCATCAGCGGCAACAATTTCGAGGCATTAATCACGGCCGTCAAGTACGAGGGTGGGTCCAATGGTGTGTTCTCCCCAAATCTTGCACAGCCCCAGGAATGTTCCCAGTTCTTGATAGGAATCTCCGCCGGATGGGACAGGCATTTAAGTTGTACGCAGAAAGGATTACGAATGCAGTTTAGTTGTTCTTAAGCGAACATAAATCACTCATTTGCGTACAGAGAATGTTAATGAAATTCCAGGCAATTACTGGCTGCAAATTATAATTATTTAAAATTAAATACTCCTTTTAAAAGTATCTCAATGTTTGTGAATTTATTGGATGGAAAACTGTCTTCAATAATTTAGAATAACTTAGGAATGGCAGAGGCAAATGAGTCAGATGATTCAGTGGATGATTTTTCAACGAACTAACTCTGGCAGTAGCAACCGTCGGCAGTGTTCTTTTGGATCCAGTCCAGGAACTTGCTGACCCTGGCATATACACCCGGGGCATTCTTCTGGGCACAACCATAGCCAAAGGACACCACTCCAGCGAGCTTGTAGCGACCCTCGTTGACAATCAGAGGGCCACCACTGTCGCCCTGGCAGGCATCCTTGCCTCCCTGCTGGACCAGGCCAGCGCAGAGCATCACCTCGGCGATCTTGTCCTTGTAGCGGGTCTGCCGGCACTGCTGGTTGCTGATCACTGGAACATTCACCTCCTGCAGGTAGTTGGAGGTGACGCCACCCTCCTTGATCAGACCCCAGCCGGCCACCACAGCCTGGAAATATATTTTTAATTAATTTAAATTAGTTAAAAAAAACAAAAATTAGCAGCCTCAAACTCACCGTCTTGCCATCAAAGTTGTGATTGGCCTCAGGCAGGCACACCGGACGCATGTTTCCAGTCAGCGGGACCGGCGACTCCAGCTTTAGCAGGGCCATATCGTTGACAATGCGATTGGGATCGTAGTTGGGATGGACAATGGTCTGGACCACCTTCCTGACAATGCCAGGATCCCGGGAGGATCTGTCGATCTGCAGCAGGCGAATGGTGATCTGATCCCGATTGCCGTGGACACAATGAGCTGCGGTCAGCACATAACGATCGTTGATCAGGGAGCCACCGCAGAAGAGCCTGGGATAGTGGCGACCCTTAACCAGCTGAGCAGTCCAAGGGTACTTGTTGGAGCGCACCTGCTGGCCACCCACAATACGATTGACATTTGGGGTGCCACAGACTATGAAAAAAAGGGGGAAATTTATTATTTAAAGTTTCTGCAGGAAGGAAATATTCAAAATTGATTCCAATTAATTAATTCTTTTACTCACAGCAGTTTTGCTTGGTGTTGCACTGAATGCGATTCTTCGGAGGCCTCACGGCCTTGAGGGCCTGCTCTGCAGGATCCACGACATCGACGACATCGGCAAACTGCTGGGCCAGGGTCTGTTGGTGGGGCGCCTGGTACTGGTATTGGGCCAGGGCCAAAGTGCAGCCCAGCAGCAGGAGCGGCAGGGCCAGGTAGCTACGCATCTTGTCCGGAGTTGGCTTCTGAGGAAAGTGACAGGCGTTTTGCCCAGCGCCGGCTACTTATAGTGACCCAAGATCGCGATCGAGTTGGAGATGGAGATCGAGGTTCGAGCTGGGCTTTTTTAATAATAAAACTAAAAATATGAATGTTTTATTGCTTGTTTAAGCAGCGCGCTTCTTTCTTTCTTTCTTTCCTTTCGCGTGCCCCTTTCTTTCTGTTTTTATTTCTTTCTTTCTCCGCTTTCTTTGTTTGACGTCTTATTTGCATAACACTTTATAGCGCCGCACACACGCTCATCTTGCGGTTCTCAAGTGTGTAGACGCTTTGTATTTTTGTATTTTTGGCTCGGTACAAATCATCATTTTCATCGAGAACAACTTGCCGAAAAGTGCAAATAAACCTTTTAATATCACTTTAATTATACACTCACGGCAGGCTTTTAAGCGCTTAAAGCTTGGAAACTGGGTTATTGGCTAAAATAAAATTTTTGGGAGGCTTAAAACTAGCTAAATCATTCAGTGACTTGTTTGCAATTATTTTTACCATTTCTAAGCGTCTTGCCTTCTATATAATTATACGAAAATAAGACAGAGGTAAGTAAGCACCTTTTAAATATTATAACAAACAAAGGAATGCCCTTTATAGCCAAAAAATGAGTTTGAAAGGTTGAATTTTCTTTAAAACATATATATTTCTTACTTAATATATAGAATACAATATTTCTTAATTAATAGCTGGTTTATAATCCTCCTTAGAACTTAATTATTGGCAGAGTATTGGAAATTCGCCACAGATTATATAAAATTTCCGCACTGCCTTTGCATATTCATGAAAGTGGAGCAAACTCAAGCGGGTTCACCACTTTTCTGCCCGCCGCCCGTCGCTTTTTTTAATGGACTTTTAATGCGCCTTCGAAGAGGCTTAGGCATCGACAGCGCCGCCTCTGACCCCGCCAGATCTGGCCAAAAAACCAAAACCACACTCGATCGCTGAGTTGGCGAATTCCTCCTTGGCTCTCCTCGAGTGGCTCTTTCTCCGGCTCCACTCAATGGAATGGCGATCTGGCTCACATTGCAGCATAAATATCCTTTAAGTGCCGGTTATCCGGTATCATCATTAACCGGAGGCAAACGCCCGCTTTCACGCTGGAGAGGAGCCACAGCTACAGCTTCAGCTGCAGCGAGGCGAATAATTTATAAGGCTTTGGCGATCGGAGGAGGCCAAGCCTGGCATTTGTTGCCTTTTCGGCATAATTTACAAAACGCAACCAGAACCAGGGACAAGTTATTATTCCTCCAGCTCCTGCCGTCTGTCCTTCGATCATATTTCTTTGCATGGAATGTCGTCGTCTTCGTCGTCGTCGCCTTTTGCTGGGCCTCGAAATTGATTCGCCCGGGGGCTCAGTGTCGTCCATCCAAACGCCCAAAAAATATAAATTAATAAAAGCAGCGAGCGCGTTGATAAATCGCGTGCACTTTGAAATTATGCAACTTGTGGCACTTGCTGGCTTCACATGCAACAGCTTTGTGAATTTTTTAATAAATAAATTATGCAAGAACATTAAAGGCGGAAAGGTATATTTAAAGCTTAACATTTTTATGCTTGAATTAATAAGGTTTAATTTTAAAAATTGCAATATTCAGTTTACCAAAATTTACTTTATGCTGGCAAGATTTATTTTTGCTGGGTGATTAGCGTTTCCGCATTTATGTTTAAGTTCCCAAATTATAAAATATGTTAAGCCAAGGCGAAGATTGCAATTTCGACCTAGAGAAAGTATTAGAATAAATATGAAAAGGGTAGAAAATATTGGAAATAACGCAAAAATCTAAAATAGGTAAGTATTGTTGACCTACTGTTACCATCATAAATCTGCCAAAAAACTATTAACAAAATAATAAATCTAAAAACTGTCGCAGCCATGTCTTGGATCTAGTTTGCTCCAAATATCTATATTCCTAATAGGCAAATTTGTTTTGTTTCGGCTTCCCCACATATATAACTTTTACTCTTATGCCAACCCTAAAACACATGCAAATTTAGGCAATCCAATTTCTTTGTTTTAGAAATTTGTCTCTTTCGTATTTCGGAAAATATTTGCATAATTTATAAGGCAAATACGCACAAGGCGTTGGGCAAGTGGCAGAAACCTGAGCCAGACTCATTTGTTAAAGGCACAACTTAATCATAGAAAGCATCAGAGATATGCAAATAAGTCCGCTTCGTTAAATGCAACTCGAGTCTAATTGTTGCACTTGTAATTGCCCCAAAAGAACAATGAAAAGATCGCCAGGCAGAGACAAGGGATTCAGCATGGTCATTATGCTTTCAGCAGGCGGAATTCCAGAATTTCCACTTTCCCCCCCCTGCCGGGGTGGGCGGGGCTGAGTGACAAACACGCAGCAGCAGGAGGAGTACAAATATGGTATGTGGATTCCGCATCCATAGATCATTGAACCGGAGCTACTCTCCTCCGACTCTGTGCAAAGCTGGGATGGATGCCAAACTATAACACAATTTAGAAAGGTTGAATGGCATGCCATTCACTGGCTTCACTTCGCCCGGTGGCAGTTGCCCGTCAGAGTCACTCAGTCAGTCACTCATAAATTTGCATAAGAACTGAATTGCATTGCATTATCTAAGCGGCAGTTGCAGCTTGCAGTGGCTGCTGCTGCTGCAGTTGCTGTTGCAGTTGCAGCAGTTGCTGCACTTATCTCGGCGGTAGAAACAATCACGGCAAAAGGCAAAGATTTTAATTATTGTGTGTGACGGCGACGACGACTCCAGCTGAGAACTTAAACAGAGAAAGATGTAGAGTGAGAAAAGTAAAGAGAGTCTAGAATTGGATTTACACTTATAGAAATTACTGGGTATAAGGTAAGAGGGTAACCGATTAAGGTCAAATAATCAACTGAAGTTAGTTAACTTAAAAAAATAAATCAAAGGACAACTTAATCCCACGTTGATGAATTATAGATGACTATCTCTGCAGGGTATTTCAGGATACTGAAGGGGACCCTTGTGTGCCTTGGACTTTGTTCTGAATCAGAAACTAATTTTTTTTTTTAATTTTTCAAAATTTTAAAAGGGTTTTTATCATAAAAAATTTTAAAAATTGAAATTTTTTGTTGTAGTTTTAAAATTTAATATTCATATTTATTTATCTAATAAAAACTAGCACAGGAAAGCTAACCAAATTCAAATATATGCAAGTTTGGCTTAGTTATGCCTTTTCTAAATTTGCAAAATGCAAGGGTATACTTTCCGAAGTCAGCTTCCTTTCTTGTTTATTTTAAAAATTTGGTAAATCTACCCCCTATTTTTTTAAGGTACACTAAGACAGACAGGAATCTGTCTTTGACTTCTAAGTCTCAGTCTCAGCTCAGTCTCGGTCTCACTCGAGGTCTGTTCTGTGTCTCTGGCTGCTGGCTGGCTTCGCCTGATGTGCTGCATTTGATAACTGCCAGCAATGAAGTCTTAGACCCTTAGATAATGAAAAGGAAGCGAGTCTTGAGCCCGGTGCACTGCAATTCAAATTAGTACCAGACCGGCACGAGAAAAAAGGAGTAGAAGATGGCCAGACTCGTCTTCAGCTACCGGAGAATCGGGGGCCCCTGCAGTGCCAACTGGCAACATCTTCTTCCTCAATGACATTAATTCATTTCGTATGCAAAGCAATCAGTGAACTCTTCTCCTCCAGAACTCTGCACTCTGCTACCCCCGCCAGCATCCCTGGTCGTCGGCTTGGCAATTAGAAAAGAGTTGGAAAATTGTATGCGGCTCCAGCTTGGACTCTGTCTCCGTCTCCATCTCGCAGACGAAGACGGAGACGGAGACTGGTCTGGTCTAGGCCTGAGTTTTCCGACTGGCACTGGCACTGCGCACTGATTTGCATTGCACGATTCTCAACTTAATTTAACATAAAGTAAACAAGCGCAGTTAACAAGCCAAATACAAGCCATGAGCGTGCGGGTGCCGGCCGCAGCATCATCTCCTGCTCCAGCTTTGGACTCCAATGTAATGCCTCTCAACCTCGCAGCTCTCAGCTTGCAGCTTCTAGCTCCATCTGCATTTCCCAATCCCTCAGCCGCAGCCCCAGTCTCGGCCTGCCAAGGGCCTCGTCCAAAGCCTGACCATGCATGCCCTTCCCGCCCTGCGGAGCTGCTGTCGTGTGACGTGTTGTGAAAATTCTAAAATATTTCGCCCCTGCCGGCCGAGCTTTCTCACAAGTCAACGCCAGCGCGAGACACTTTAAAAGCGCACAGTGGTCGAGAACATGGCATATAATGCTGCAGAAAAAAAAATAGAAAATAACTACGACTTGGGAATTTCAGGTGCACGCTCCCCAACAACTTGTACGCTTTATTGTGGGTATGTTAGAGGGGGTTGTCTAATTAACCCTTACTTTTATATGTGCTATATATTATTATCAAGAAAATAAGGAGGAAATATTATTGCCTTGGTTTCTTTTTCGGAATATTAACATCAACTTTCTGACTGATGATGATTTCTGGATTAAAAGCCGTTGAGTTCTTGATCTCGCCTGGCTCATTTTCAGATTCCGGCATAGGCCTTATGACATATTGACCGTTGGGAAGAGTGCAGTTTAGTTGCTTTAGCTTCTCGGTCTTACCATTTGGATGCATAACATATTGATCGAAGGGGTTGCAAACTGAAATTCCATGACTAGGACTCGGGGTACTTATTGGAGGAGTTGTAACTCCTTTATCGATGCTGGGCATGGGCATTATCACAGTTTCGTTCCCGTTTATGGTGCAACTCAGTAGATTTACATTCTCCCAACTTCCATCTGGTTGCTTTGTCATTCTATGGATGGGAATACATTCTGGAGTTGCAATACGGCTTGAAGGGTCTGAAGGCATTAGTTGGCTGTGGCATTGTTGGGTGTGGCATTGGTGGGTGTGGATACGGTTGTCCTGGATGGTTTGGATGTATAAAGGGTGGTCCTGGATGGTTTGGATGTATAAACGGTGGTCTTGGGGGCTCTGGATGGTCATTTCCTACACACTGACCAAATATCATATGGATGAAACAAAGTTGCCTTCTATAAATATCCAGGAGCGGATACAATGGCCCCGATCTATAGTGGTTTTCGTTAAGCAGCCCTATATTGGCGCACTTTTTAGACGATTCGGGGTTGCTTAAGATTGCGTTTATTAACTCGAACCGGACTTGAGCTTTCAGGCGTGTTTCAGGGTCAACTTTTGTGTTGATGAATTCACTTTTTATAACTCCAACAGTCTCTGTAAAAAAGGAAAGGGTTAATTTCAAATACGAGCATTTATAAACAATGCATACCTTTTGGCTGAAGCAAGCTTTAAAAGTAGAAGAGAGTAACAAATGATTATTTTTAATGCAATGAAAAATGAGCTTTTCAAGAACAAACCTTTCGGGACATGCTAATTTCTTGAATAAATCATCGACTTGGGCAAATAAATCTTGGGTATCCAGAATTTTTACCTAAATCAACGTTAAAATGATGAAAAGTTAAAGAAAAATCAATTAAAAATCAATTACTTACTCTGGGAACGAAGGTTATGTTTCCTTCTAGCGCCGGCATACGTGGCACTAGGCAAATTAAGAATATGATGTGGCTCCATTTCCGCATTTTGTGTGACAGGCTCCAGATAAAGTGACGCTTCAACAAGAACTCTGCGTCTTTATAAATCGAAATGTAATAATCAATTTTGCAGGGACTTAATTCCAGAACGAATGCATTACCGCACACGCTGGCATTTAATTTTTAATATTATTTTAGTTTTAAATTATTAATTGTAATATATTTTTTAATTTTTATTTAACATATATTTTCTAGGGCAGAAGGAAATTCAGTTAGGAAATTTTAGCCCGTTATTTGAGTTTTCTGAACGTTAGCATTAGCATTCCGAAAAAATTATGGTATGATGTGGCCCCAGATAAAGTGACACTTGAACTGAACTGTGCGTCTTTATAAATCGAAAACTAATTATCGATTTTACAGAGATTTAATTGAAAAAAGAATGGAATAAAATAAATGGAATTTTATATTTTTTAACTTCTTTAAGTAAGATTTTAAACAATACAAGTAGCTCTAGGAAATACATTTTTTAATTTTTAGTCCACATATTTTCAAGGGCAAAAAAAGAGGTGAATTTTGATACTTTTAACCCGTTGGCTTAACATTATTAATATTAATGTTCGTGTTCGAAACTACCGGGTTGCCTCCTGGTTTGCCTCCCGGTTTGCCTCCCGGTTTGCCTCCCGGGTTGCCTCCCGGGTTGCCTCCGGGTTGCCTCCTGGTTTGCCTCCCGGTTTGCCTCCCGGTTTGCCTCCTGGTTGCCTCCCGGTTTGCCTCCCGGTTTGCCTCCCGGGTTGCCTCCCGGTTTGCCTCCCGGTTTGCCTCCCGGTTTGCCTCCCGGTTTGCCTCCTGGTTTGCCTCCTGGTTGCCTCCCGGTTGCCTCCCGGTTTGCCTCCCGGTTTGCCTCCGGGGTAGCCTCCCGGTTTGCCGCCTCCCAGCGGAGGTGGTGCAGGTGCCGGCTGAGTTTCATATTCTGGCAAATGCTTGATGACAATTTGACCGTTGGGATAAACGCACCTCAGTGCCTTTAACTTCTTATGCCTATCACCTGGAAGTAATACATAATGCTCGAATGGCGTGCAAACTGCAATTTTAGGACCAGGAGGTGGACGTGGACGTTCATATTCAGGACGACATCCAAGCTTTCCACCAAATCGAATACAGTGCTCCAATTCTATAGGGTTATCTATCTCATCCCACGACTGCATTCGGATACGTGGCACTAGGCAAATTATTAAAATGATGCGGCTCCACTTCTCCATTTCGTGTGTCTGGCTCCAGATAAAGTGACACTTTAAAATGAATTTTGCGTCTTTATAAATGTAATTATATTGATTTTGCATGGATTTAAAGCCAGAACGTATGGATTGTAACACCCTTCTTGGCATTTAACATTTAATTTTTTTTAATACAATTTTAAATTATAAATTGTAATACATTTTATAATTTTTATTTAACATATATTTTCAAGGGCAGAAGGAAATTAAGTTAGGAAATCTTAAACCGTTATTTGAGTTTTCTGAACGTTAACATAAGCATTCTGCATAACAACGAAATCAGACACTAGGGAAATTACTAGTATGATATGCCTCCAGATAAGTGACTCTTAAAACTGAACTATGCGTCTTTATAAGTAAATCGAAATTTAATGTAAGAAAGAATGGAATAAACTAAGTGAAATTTTATATTTGTTAACTTCTTTCAGTAAGATTTTAAACAAAACAAGCAGCTCCAAGATATACATTTTTTAATTTTTATTCAACATATTTTCAAGGGCAAAAAAAGAGGTGAATTTTGAAAATGTTAACCCGTTGGTTTAAAATTATTAATATTAATGTTCGTGTTCGAACCTCCCGGGTTGCCTCCCGGGTAACCTCCCGGGTAGCCTCCCGGGTAGCCTCCGGGGTAGCCTCCCGGTTTGCCGCCTCCCAGCGGAGGTGGTGCAGGTGCCGGCTGAGTTTCATAATCTGGCAAGTGCTTGATGACAATTTGACCGTTGGGATAAACGCACCTCAGTGCCTTTAACTTCTTATGCCTATCACCTGGAAGTAATACATAATGCTCGAATGGCGTGCAAACTGCAATTTTAGGACCAGGAGGTGGACGTGGACGTTCATATTCAGGACGACATCTAAGCTTTCCACCATATCGAATACAATGCTTCAATTCTATACTGTTGTCTATCTCATCCCACGACTGCATTCGGATACGTGGCACTAGGCAAATTATTAAAATGATGCGGCTCCACTTCTCCATTTCGTGTGTCTGGCTCCAGATAAAGTGACACTTTAAAATGAATTTTGCGTCTTTATAAATGTAATTATATCGATTTTGCATGGATTTAAAGCCAGAACGTATGGATTGTAACACCCTTCTTGGCATTTAACATTTAATTTTTCCTTTAATACAATTTTAAATTATCAATTGTAATAAATTTTATAATTTTTATTTAACATATATTTTCAAGGGCAGAAGGAAATTAAGTTAGGAAATTTTAGCCCGTTATTTGGGTTTTCTGAACGTTAACATTAGCATTCTGCATAACAACGAAATCAGACCCGAGGAAAACTACTAGTATGATGTGCCTCCAGATAAAGTGACTCTTAAAACTGAACTATGCGTCTTTATAAATCGAAAACTAATTATCGATTTTACAGGAATTTAATGTAAGAAAGAATGGAATAAATTAAATGGAATTTTATATTTTTTAACTTCTTTCAGTTAGATTTTAAACAAAACAAGCAGCTCCAAGATATACATTTTCTAATTTTTATTTAACATATTTTCAAGGGCAAAAAACGAGGTGAATTTTGAAAATTTTAACCCGTTGGTTTAAAATTATTAATATTAATGTTCGTGTTCGAACCTCCCGGGTTGCCTCCCGGGTAGCCTCCCGGGTAGCCTCCTGGGTAACCTCCCGGGTAACCTCCCGGGTAGCCTCCCGGGTAGCCTCCTGAAGGTGGTGCAGGAGGTGGACGTGGACGTTCATATTGAGGAGGACACCACCATGTTGGATTCCCTATTCCATATGGAATACAATGCTTCAATCCTTGTATAAGGTTATTCATTTCGTGTGTCCGGCTTCAGATAAAGTGACACTTTAAAATAAATTTTCCGTCTTTATGAATGTAATTATCAATTTGGCAGGGACTTAAAGCCAGAACGTATGGATTGTAACACCCTTCTTGGCATTTAACATTTAAGGAATTCGTTCAATTTAATTTTATATAATAAATGTATAATTTGAGTGTGACGGAAAACGTAGAACTCCAGTAAAAAAAAGTGAGTAAGTGTTATGGAAGTTTTTGGAGCTTATTATTTATTTTTATTAATTTTCCATTTTCTTAATAAATAAAGTCTTTTGCTGGTGCTTAAGGAAATTAAGAAACCTATAATTTCTTGCCTTAGTTCGGAATATTCAATGAAATGTTCAGATTGTTATTGATATGTAAAGATTCTGGTTTATCTGAAGGATGGTAGTTGGGCCCTTCATATGAATTTCATTGGTTATGAGGAAAACGAAGGGGAAACTGGCCTACTGGTAAATAAAATCGAGTCTTTACCACAAATTAATGTGAAATAATATTTTTCGTTTGGAATATCCAAATGTTGTAATCAATTGGTCACAAATAAAAGACTGGAACAAATGCATTGTCCGATATTCCCAAGAAACACAGCAGTAGTTTTCGAATATTTACATGTTTTCCTAACACCTTTCGCTTCATCTGGACCCACGGTGCACGGATGTTAACCCAAAGCTGAAGCTGAGACTGAGGCATCGTGAAGAGTTTATTAAAAGCCACGACAACGGCGACGGTTCCTGCTCGTCCCTACCACACCAAATCCTTTGTAAGGTAATTGCTCATTTGAGTTATAAACACGCACACAGCTTCCCTCTGGCCCCCATATATTCCTTCACCAGATCCCCGATCCCGAGATGGCAATCGAGGCTAGGCCCAGAAAGGGCCACGTCCCCGCTTTGCATGTCTAACAATTGTTCTTCTAATTGCGTTTATGGCCAGGCGAGAGAACTGGCCGGCCGGCTGGCCGGACGGAGTCCGCTCCAGGCAAAGACCTCCAGATCCCCGATGTCTCCCTCCCCAGATGCCTTGTAAACGCAATCGGACAAGATAATCTCGGCATCGCAGCGTGCGCAATGATTTGCTGCAGCCGGGTCCCAAAAAGGGCTTACCACATAGGATGCCACATAGGATCCCCGTCTCCTTGGACCTGCAAACTCCCACCGTGGCATGTGGCATGTGGCCAGCATTTGGGTGCAACAAATTGCCGCAACGCATCTGCCTGAGTGGAATTGAGTTGAGTCCCTCAAATTGGCACTGGCATTGAGGGAGAAATGCGTTACATATGCGCATTTATGGCCCGCTTATTAAGTGGTGCAACAAATTGACAGCTCCAAAGAGCCTCCAGAACAGTTTCGCCATCAATTACCCCCAAACGATTCGCAGAAGAGGCCGAAGACCATCGACCGATCCAGCCAACACTTCATTAAAAGTAAATAAGGTGTCCATGAGATATTGTGATAAGTCCGTCGACGAGGGTGTTGCTTTTGGCCATAGACAGTCCGGCACTGGGAGTGAACCAAAGGGAAGGCCATTGAGGTGTGATTTTCTGATGGGAAAATCATAAAGCTTTATTATAAAAATAAGTTTGGTTATAAATAATATGTAAAATAGACTTTTCATCGTTCACTAAGTTTACTGTCGAATTTTCTACTAAAAACATTTTATAATCATGTTTCTTTGCAGATCTTAGTAGGTCTTCCTGTAGAGTCCCCTTCTTTCCCTATTGATATGCCTTATAGCTTTAAAGGCAGCGCATCATCATCGCATGCTCACCTATGAAGGCCCTCGACAGTTCCTAAGCCAAGGTAAAGGCAGCAAATGGTTCGTGCAATTGCCAGTTATGGCTGCGAGTGCAAAAAAAAAGGCGCGCGTCAAATGCTGCATTGAAAAAGGAAAAACGACGACATCGAATAGCCTGCAGATGTGGACCGCGGGCAACAATAACAATCTGAAGGAGACGAGCGAGTGTGAGTGTGTGGAAAATTGAAGGCAAGCTCGCTCTCTAATGATAACTGCTGGAACTTTAAAGGCGCGAGATTGCGGAAATTTTCGCGACTGCCAGCGGATGCCTCCGGAGCTCTAAGGTTCTGTGTCCAGGGGAACTCTGAGACTCTGGAACTCTGCCGGGAACGACAACAACGACGACGACAAGTGTCAAGTGAAGCTTAGATAAATTTCAAAAAGGGCAACAACATGGGCCGGTCCGTGAGGAGGAAGCAGGCGACGATTGCTATCCAGCTGGTTAAGAGGATATGCACAAAGGAAAACGTTGAATGAAAATTAAAGCAAGAATGAAAATTAAAGAATGTGAAACTATTTTTAATGTCATTAAAATTATGATAGAAAATGAGACTAATTTATGGAAAGAAAGATCTTAGATCTTAGGAAAACAGTGGAAAGCTAACCTAGACATTTTATGTCCTTCTTGGTTCCTAGTTACAAGGAATACTCCTAAAATAAAACCCCCTACCTGTTGCTATTAGAGCCTATACTGAACGGTTATATGGAGTAACATGAAACCTTTTTATATTTAAGACAATTTTCCACATAATTATTCCAAGAATAATCCCTGTTTTAGTGATTTTTCCTAGTGTAAAGTTGAAGTGTCTCGAAATGAAATGAAATGGCCAAAGACGAAGGCCAGGCCTCACCTTGCCATGCCGCACAAGTAGCCAGCAGGCAGGCAGGCAGAAGAACTCCATCCTCTGGGCCCCATCCTTGCCCCCATCCCGATGCCCCATCCTCCTGGCGAATCTTCTGAGTGGCATGCCATGACTGCCTCCGCTTCCTGCTTGTTGCTGCTCGTATTTGAACTTCCAGACACGCTTTTGGCCCTTAACATTTTTGACCGTCATTTTGCCGATATAAATTCTTCAGCATCTCTCGGAGGCCGTAGCAGCGGCTGCTGGTTCTTTTCTTTCTTTCTGGCTGAGGGTCGAGGGAGCAAGGGGAAATCGCTTCGGGTTGCACTTTCTTCGTCGTGCCAGCAAAAGTGTAGATCAGCGCGAAATCTAATTTATGCAACGTACAAGAACATACAACATGTTGCACGATGATGAAAATGCGGCAGCCAGCCAGCAATATTTTTTATTAAAAAAAAAAAAGCAGAAGAACCAACGGCCGCGGCAAGACAATCGAGCAGCGACAACAACGACGCATGTTTTATGACTCTCATTGTCATTTATGCAAATTAGGAAACGGCAATGGCTCAGGTAGAGCTGCTGCTGCTGCTGCTCCTGCAGGAGCAGAGCCCCAAGATGATACCGATGCCGATGTGGATGTAGCCGATCCATGGCCACTTCTAAGCAGCGGCGCAAATTTCCCACCAAACCCGAGCTGCCTCGTGGCCTGAACTTTTTGTGTCATGGCCTAGGAGCTGGGAGCTGTGCAAGCTGCGAGCTGGGACCTAAGGAGGAGAAGGTGGTGCACCCCGACTGAAGGACCGATGATTATGAGCAACATGTTTTATGATATCTGGCGGTGATTTATTATCATTTGATTTAAAAAGCAGTGGACAGGACACACATCAATACATGTGGCAAGGTCTAGGAGGAGAGACATGGCGTTATTTATAGTTTTAGGCCGGGACCTGGTCACTGGTGGTCACTGGTGGGCACCTGGATGGGGCTGGTCGTGGCGGCTCTTCCTGTGCCTGTGCCTGTTCCTGCATTTCATGCTTATTATAGAAATGTGCGCTTTTATGAGCGCGCCCAGCATGTTAAAGGTGGAAAAGGAGACAGAGCCTTTTGGCGATTTTAATTAGCGCAGCTGGCTGATCTTATTCCGCCCTAAGAAGCTCTGGGCAGTTAATTAGCACCATGCGGCGATGGCGAAACGCTTAGAACAGTTACAGTTGGATTGCTGGGCACCTCTAATTAGCCTAAGGGCGTCCCGTCCCCTTTTAGGACCAGAGTCTAGACGCGAAAGTCATTATGGCTGCTGGGTGCCTAAATGCTAAACAAAGCGAAAATAACTAAATATTTTAATGATGAACCACATAATACTCGCCCTTTGGTAATAATTACATAATTTATCTAAATGATATATGCCTTCTACTTTCCACTTTAAACACAAATATCTCTGCATACTTTCAGGATTATGGCAAATTAAAACGTTTTGCTTAAAGAAACTTAAACACTCTTTAAGCAGAAGAAACCTTGCATAATTAATTTGCTGAGGTAGAAATTTCATGGAATTTCATGGAATTTCATGGACCCTAACGACGGCTCCCTGGTCAGCCATTATACACCCTAGGGGAGGGCACCTATGCTAAGCAAGGAAAACCATTCAAAAATAGTTTCAATAGAACATCTCCCAAAGGTAATTTATCCAGCCACAAGGTAATTCTACATTTTTATACCGATCGTGCCGACTTTTATGGCCTATTTGCGGCTTGTCGAACCCCTTCTAGGCGCATTTTTATGACGCCCTAACATAATAGCCACCATTCATTAGGGCCGTGATTAGCCAGGGATTAGACCGGCTTTGGGCGTCCATTAAGGAGGCCTGATGGAGCAGACCAGCTCCAGGCCAATTAGCCTTTCCCACGAAGCTCCCTTTGAAATTTCAGCTGTGGGAGATGACAGCTGACAGCTGGCTTCAGTTCCGTTTGCATAAATATCCGCTAGCCAGGCGACGTCATCGATGCCGGCTTATCATCTCCAGACTCTCGGTCGCATCATCCCACTCGGGTTGGTGTGCTCATCACGCCACTAAAAATAGATTCTCTGTGTTTGCTTAATTTGCTTTAATAATTTATTACTTACCTTCACACACAATCTTTAACGATGCACTTGCTTCGAAGTGGGAAGGGTGAGAAGATGGCTCGAGACTATGATCCGCCAAGCTCTGACTTGTCGCCGATGGTTACAGAGGAAGAATATTGTCTTCAAGTCAGAAAATGTCTAATAAATAGGAGCGTTTTAGTCAAGAATTTTCTGGAAATTTCTGAGAAACATCAAAGGAATGGCTAATTACCTTTGGAAATAATATCCAGAGGTTTCTACCAGCCCCTGGACATATCAACGTTAATTTATTATTATTAATTTAGGGTTCCAGTCAAGAATTCTCTGTAAATTCTTCAGAAGCATCCAAGCTAAATCCAGTTAAATAATATGCCCCTGAAATAAATAAAAGCCCCTGAACCTGCCAACCTTATTTTATTATTAATATAAAGCTTAATATTTTTACCTTTTTCTCAGTGCCTAGTATCGTCTCCGCAACATTGAGCTGCTGGCTTACAACTAATTAAACTGATGCGATTCCTATTCCTCCATTGATTCCATCCATTTTGCATTTACATGCAATTAAATGCCCATTCACGTGCCTCGCGACGACCAGCAACAACATCGATTGCTATGACATCATCATTAAATCTTCCCTCAGCGATTTTTGCATCATCGATGTTACAATGTTACGAAGTTACGAGAATGTACTATGTATGAGCTTGGGCTTGATTTTCTTTTTGGGCTTAGAGAGAGGAGGCACCTAATGCCGTTGTCCGTTAGCCAAATCGGCTTAACTGCCGCCTACTCGCAGGCCCAGAATTGGCGTTGCCCATGGCGAGGAGTCCTCCTTTCAATTGCAAATTTAATTCAATCATTGCCTATAATTTGGCACACTCGCTCGGAGGAGGGCTACTCCAGTCTGGAGTCGGGAGAGTCTGCTGGCTGGCTGGAGTGCACATTTAACAGTTAAATGTTGCTGCGGCGTTTGCATTTAACACGCGCAAATTGCTGCTGCAACAACTGCCGGTAAGGTAAGGTAAGTGCAGAGATCCGAACTCGAAGCCAAGACACGGCCACCATTAGAAATTCTAATTTTCGCAACTACAACAATGGCAATCAATGGCGGGCCTTAGGAGGAGTCAGAGTCACCCCCACTCGCAGGGAGAAGAAGATGCAGATGAAGGTGGCAAATATGTAAGTCACGTTGCCCATTCCGAGTGGGTTTTGGTTTTGGGTCGGGCTTTGCTTTGTTTGGTGTTGCCATTGACAACGGCAGTGGCAGAGGCAGCAACAGCGGCAATGTTGTATGTTGCAGATGCCGCCGTAAACAATTGCGATAAAAAAGCGTGCGAATTTCTCACGAACATTTTGTGTATAGACCAGGCCGCATACCCCGGACTGTAACCCAGCCACCTATATTGCCATGGCATTGGCCATGGCCAAAGACAGAGACTCGTCTCCGCTTTTGCAGCGGGGCTCGTGTTCTTGGCGACGGCGGTATTTGTGCTTTGATTGCCCAAATCCAAGCAGCACAACTTGGAGCCAGCTACAAGCTACGAACTGCGAGCTACGAGCAACATCCAGGGTCTGCTTGGACGCCCCCAACAACAACAACAACAAGTTTCGCCTTAAGTGGGCTCTGGGTCAAGCCATGGCCGGCACATTTTTGTGTGGCTCTAATGATTTTGGCATGGTACAATTGATTGATTGCTTGATTGAGTGCATTGAACTGCGACGGTCAAAGGCAAGAGGGCCCTGGCCGAAAGGTCAATTGGTTTGTCATGGCTACTCTCTGGGCTGTGTGACAACTTTTCCATGTTTTCTACCAGCAGCTCACGTCTAGGAAATTGTCCAACTGTTGGGTTTATTATTTCGATTGCAGAATCCCCACATGGCAAGGAGGGATACCTAGGCACGTAGCAGCACTTTGGGTTCCGTCTGCCAGCTTGCAACTTGCAACTTGCAGCATCTTCTCAGTGCAGTTGTTGTTGTGTCTGCATCAGCAGCAGCACCACTTCTAATGATCCCAGCGAGGTCGTTCAGCCAGAGATCTGCAGTCTCTGAAGCCGACTGCCTGCAATTCTTCCCCAGTTTCTTTTCTTTTTTGCTTTTCTTTTGGTTTCTTTTCCTCGGCTCTCCTCGGCTGTGTTTTTTTGCCCCCATGCCTCGCCTTGTCCATGCTTATTTTCTATTACTGCTTTTTCCACTTAAGGCCATTGCACTTTTTACGTGCATGCCATGGAGGGCCATTGCCGTTGCTGCTGCTGCTGCTGGAGCGGCTGATGTTGCTGGCTGTACGTGCAAAGGTTGTGAAAATGCTGAGACTGAGACCGAGTCTTAGGCTGGGCTATGTTTGTGTGGAAAAGCTGGCAACAAATTTTGCGTCATGCTTGGAAAAAATGAAATGGAGCGAAAAAATGTTGAGCTGGACAAAGTCATAGCCTGCACTTGGACTATGTTGCTGATGCAACCGCTGCAGCTCCGGCTGCTGCTGCTACTGGTTGCCAGGGAAATATGGGACTTTTTAGGTTCGTTGACTTTGAACATTGTATTGGCATTGTTCTTCTCACTTTATTATTTGCTTTGGCCAACAATTCGCGTGCAGTAGCAGCAGCAGCAACCGAGAGCCGTGGAAAACAAAGCGCATATAATTCATAGCAGCCGGCAGAAGCCTCCACCAGGAGCTGAATCAGAATCGGTGGAAGGCTGACCCTTTCATTAGACGCAGACTGGGCAAACTTTATGCATCCTGCGCGTTGATTTCCATTTAAACGACAGCGTTAGAGCACCAGAAGCTGCTGCGGCTGCTCCGGCTGCCGTTGAAAACAAAAACGAAGCCTGGCCGGCCACAGAACTGGCTTCCTTGATGCTATCCACCGTTTGCTGAGGAGTCGAGTCGAGTCGAGGCGAAAAGCGAAAGAACCCATTAAAATAGCAAACTGCAACTGTAGCAAATGCAACTCCTCGACTCTCCGGTGGAGCAACGCGGTAGGTTGTGTTGTCACACGGCCCGAGTCAGGCACTTTGATTAGCTGTGGCGACCCAGGCAGGCGGCGGACACGACCGGTGACAACTTTGACCACCGGGGTCCAGAAACATCGAGGAGATACGAACAAGGGCAGATCGTGGCTTGACTCCCAAGTACAGCTAGGGGTTTTCGGTGGAAATTAAAGCAAGAGCTCTAGAAATTGTGAAATAGTTAAAAATATGATTTAATTTGTCAAAAATTTATGAGTTTTAATTATAAAATATACATCAAGTACCCAGAAAATATAATACAGAAAGGAATTAAAGTGTATTTTCATTAAACTATAATTTTTAAGTAATAAAAATATATAATGCCGTCAAAAAATAAAGGTAAGAATCATAAAATAAATGAATTCCTTAGGTTCAAAGAAAAACTCTAAAAACTATTAAAAATCAGAAAACAATAAATAATATTTATAAGCTAATCTTATATTATATTCTTTTAAATATTTTCAGTTCTAGAACCCTCTATCCTGGAACTCAACCCAGTGCAAGATCTCCATCGACACCAAACAAGATTAGCCACAAGCCCAGGAGCCGCCTTTCCCAAGCAATTCGATCCAGGGAGGCCACACCGAGGCGAACCAGAATTGGGACGCAGTCTTGGGCCGGGCACGTAATGTGGTCACTCGATTCCGTGCCTGGGTCTGGGCCTGGGCGCAAGAAAGAAAGCAGTTTTGGGCGCTGCATTGCGGCGTCTGCGTGCAGCAATTAGTGGCAAATTGCATGGGAAAATTCTATCGCGGAAATATGCAAAAGATGTGCGCGGGCGCGAGAGTCGCCTCAAGGCCTCCGAAATCAAAAGACTTGGGACACGAACTTGCTCGCTAACGCATTGGGGGCTAGGGGTACTTAACAGTAAAACCCAAACGAAGCGGCCTCCTCCACTTGCGCCGATCGATCAGAGGCCAGTCAGTGGAAAATTTCAATAACGAATCACTATGATTACCATTTAGACGGGGAAGATGGCCAAGACGGCCAAAACTTTTGGCTTAAAATTGCTAAACGTTAAGTGCAGAAGAAGCAAGTGATGAACGAAGCGATACCTCATGGAAATATCTAAGTTTAAGCTGGAACTTGGTAATAAAAATGTTAAATAAAAGCTGCTTAAAAGGAAAAATATTATAATATGTTACAATTTTGTAAAGGTTTAATTACTTATAAAGGGAATTTGCATATTGTTAGGTTATTAAATGTTTATTTTATATTTTTTCAGAGAAGATCTTTATATACTTTTAGTATTAGAGTTATTTTTTTAAACCTTCAAGCCCATCTACCCTCTTCTTAGAGTTCCCTAGTGGATATTCCCAACGGTGGGCGACGACTTTACTTCCTTGTTTTCGTCTAAACAGAAGAAAACAAAAACAAAATCGAAACCTTAACCTTAAACTTGCAATCAGTTGCCGCGGCCACCCGCTGATGATGCCCCCTCAGCTGTAGCTGTTGCCGTTGCCGTTGCCGTTGCTGTGTTGCATTTGTAAATTTGTTAAGAAAATCACAAGAACAGCGGCGGGGCAGCCGGGAATGGGATGGTCAAACAGCAACAAGAGTTGCATGCATGCAGCGCATTTGACGTAATGGCTGCAAACAACAGCAACAGGGAGAGGCAGAGTTCATTACTCCACTTAAGGGAACTACTCTCGGGGGCCACAGCTGCACAAAGTTGAGCAGCTCGCGAATGCCGAGGTCGCTGAGCCATCATCATCATCTCGGAAGAGGAGACTTCTTCTAAACTCTTCTCCAGCAGATGAATGTGGCTGCGACTGACTCTAAAGTGGGCGGTCAAGGAAGTTGTCGGTTTTCGTAAATACTAAACATTTGCCAATATGCTAAACGGGTTTTTTTCGGCCAGTACCAGAGTCCCTGCTCTTCTATTTCTATAGTTGGCCTTAAGGTTAAGGGGAAATCATTTCGAAGGAAGATGTTCATCTCCCGGACTGGGGACTGGTGGCGGCAACCTGTGCATATAAATTGCGGTGCCATTGGCCGGCGGCCCTCGTAATTGGTCGGAGCTTTTCGGGCAATTGTTATGAACATGTCAAAGTTAACGACTTTGACTGTCAGCTGGTCAAAGTGTTAAGTGGCCACAGCAGAACGAGGTGTTGCTGCTGCGATCAATGACTCTCTAGCTCGCTCTCTCTATCTATCTGCGGAGGAAAGTGGCAGTAGTGGCCATCTGGCGGCGGCTGTGGATTGTGGACTGTGGGGGCTTTTGTAAATAACAATTTATCTTCTTAATAGCATTAAATTGCAACTTCACAAAGCATGTAGGCACGACCAAGAGATGGTCTTCAGAATAGTGCTATGACTTTGATATGGCCCCTTCGGTGCTGTGCCACTTAATCGCCAAGCTAGATGGGCAGCAGTCAGGATAATTGAAAGCCTTTGATGGGCCAAGATTTAGCCAGAAAGTTGATTGAATTGTTGGTGAAACGGCGAGCAATAAAGAGGGCAAAGGTATAGCCATAAACCTAGATCTAGGTGCCCCAGAAATCTTTCTAAGCTCTAGATATTTTTTTTAAGGCAAACATCAAAGCTCCTTTTTTTCTTAATCATAAATCAGAGATCTCTGAATAGAGCTTATAATAATTCCTTTTTCAGATCAAATCACAGCCTAAAATGCATATACCCTTTTACAGAATAATCACATCAGATACATCTTAATAAACGTGCCGCCAATTTAATTAATGCAAATTCTGCTTAAAGCTTTGGTAGAACTAACCTTAGACATGTACTTAAGGAGTAAAACCAGTTGATATTTGTTGATATTTGGCGCCTGGCACAGAGGTAGTTAAATGGCATTACAATACATAATTCATTGTTTGATTTGCGATTAGAACTCATAGATGCTTATGACAATGGCGTCATCATGCACATCATACGTTCGTTCCTCTGCTGGCAAACGTGACATGATCGTCGCTTTTTTACCAGCCAAAGTACTCAATTAAATAAAATAGGTAAAGAGCCAAGCACAGGCCACTGCAAAAAACAAAAAGTACGTTTGGCTTGTGTCAAGCGCTTCTGCTTCTCGATTTCCATGTGAGCGGAACGGAATGGGGCGTGGCTGGGGCGGGACCCAAACCTGCGACTCGCTGCATCATGCTCTGTGCTCCAAGCTCCACCAGACTCCACACTCCATACTCCATGCCCAATGCCCCATGCCGATTGTGAAGTGTGCAAAACTTTCAAACACCTCTGCTGCTATTAATAGCAGCAAATATTATTAATGACTGGCCAACCAGACAGCCGGCCAACTGCTGACAATCTAGCCATTGCACTGTGGTTGCAATGCAGCAACTGGAACGGAATTTCCATTTAATTTAAGTTGGAAAAATATATAACATTAGGACTCTTGCAGTTTAGTTAATTAGTGAGGTCTTTAGCGGAGTTAAAAGAAATTAAATAGATATTATTGAAATTGGTGAAGTTAGTGAGAAGCACTTTAATTATAATGAAGGCAATGCAATTTGAAAATAAATCAAAGGTGGAAGCTATTTAGATTTCGGCACAAAATTACTAATGCTTTGCTATCATTTTGTGCATATTGTGCGTGTGCCGGTAGAGGCCGGGAATAAACAAATATATAAACAAAGAGAAGAAAGGAGAGAAACAAATAAAGAAGGTTTTTACCTTACAAAGCCTATTCTTACCTTTTTTAATTTAAATTTTAATTTAAGAAAAGATGTTTAAAAAGAGTGCAGTCAATCAGAAAATCGTTGTAACTAAATATATTTTGCAAATTCCTAATGTTTTATATTTACTCATGGAAAAGCATCACAGTATAGCTGTTTCAGGAGATAACTAACCATTCCCTCATCAGTATTCATCACATTTTATGATCTACAGATGCACTATCAATTCCCCAGTCATACCCATCGTACTTTGGGACAATTGAAATGCAAACGAGCTGGTGACCAACTGGTAGCTCTGGCCGAGTGCCAGTAGCAGGTGCATTTGCAGTTGCGACCAGGCCAGGCCAGGCCAGGCCATGTGTGAGCTCATCAGCGGCACGCACCCGGCGGCGAACGACCTTGGCGAGGGAGCAAGGGGGCGCAGCATCGCAATAATTGACACGCGTCCCCAGCATCGGATCAGCATATTAAATTGCAATTAACAGATAATTACGGCCAAGTGTTATTGCGCAGACAGCGTGTAGAATCGGCTGGAATTGGCTGGAGCTGAGATCAAAGATGATGCTTATGCTGATGAGTGGCCATTGTTGCGAATCGATTGTCAGCCTTTCCAACGCCTTTTCCACATTTCACTCCCCAATGCATCCGATCCAGTGCCCAGGGCGTCGGCTGGTGGCCATTGGGGCACATGTCGAAATTGATTTGTTGCGGCTTTTCCCTCCATGCACCCAATGAGCTGTGACAGGGAAAACCCTTTCAACTCAGCCGCAGATCGATCTGTGGAGCTTTCGTGTACAAATGTTTCGATGCAAATCAGCGGAAATTCTCAATTCGCCAAAACCGTCTAGAGGGGTGGTTGCGACAAATTTATTGCTGTCTCAAAGTTTACATGCATTCTTATTGAATGTTTGTTTTTTTTTCGAATTTTAGACGAAGTTCTAATGTGGAAAATAAATTACTTGATGTAAATAAGGTTTTGCAATGAGGGAGACTTGGAAAAATATTTTGTTTCCTCAGAAAACATAGAAGAAATGATTTATAGATCAATAGGGAAATAAGTACTTAAAGACAGAGACTTGTGATTTGAACGTTTCTTCATTATCTATTTGTATCTTCATGTTTTTAATATAGTTTCTTTAATTAATTACCAATTTCAGTGTCTTGTGTGACTTTAAAGACGACACTTAATGGTCACAGTTAGCTAACTCAACTGCTCCACTTAGACTTGAACCTAAATGACCTGAAAATGTTTTCGCTTTTTTGAGTAATTCTCTTTTAAAAAAATTCCCTGCAAAATGAACATGCAACTTTAATTTCTCAATTGTCGCGTGCAGCTTTAATACCCTGTGATTAAGGGCTAGAAAAGCTGCCTGATGAGCTAATAGCTAAGAGAAAAAATATAAAAAGATTAAATACTTGTCATTAAAAAATCTATAAGAAGTATTTCCCTTAGATACTTGCAAGTAATTTACTAATTTAAAAAATACTAAGAGGTACCCAATAGTTTACCACATTTCTCTAATTTCCTTTGTTTTTCTAGAAATTATCTCCGCTAAATTATCGCTGCTTTTGCCGCCGCGGAGCTGTTGTTCTTGCTTTCATTTGTTGGAGCAAGTGACTCGCTTGTAGATTCTCCCAGATCTACAGTTGCAATTGTTTTCAGCGCCGACACTTTTCCCGCCACTTGGCCGTAACATCTCAACGGTGCTTTCTGTTGCACCTGAGTGCGTTTAGATAAATATTTTTTATATTTTTTGTTATGACAGGAAACTTGCAGTGCAACGACAAGCGCCAAGAAAAATGATGGAATACCATGACATGTTTGCCGGCGGAGATTTATTTCCAATAAAAGTATATTCGACATTTTTATGGCTGCTGTGTCGCTTGACTCAATCAACGAAAAATCACAAAGCATAATAAAAAGTGCAAACAATTATATAAATTGTACAGAAAACATGGTCAAGCGCAAATTTCATGCACTATTGGGCGGGCCCAGCGACCTTGAAAATATATATATGAATATTTTTGCAAACCGAATATTGTTTTTGGCAAATTAGCAAATGCAAATAATAGCTAACAACGAACGGATATATGTCATTGATATCGGTGTCACTTTGCTTATAATGATACTCGGCCACAAAAAGGGAAGTTTTTATAAAAAATATGCATTATATTTTGATTGTTTGTAATTAAAGTTCATACTTATATTCCTTTACTTAGATTTTATGATATTGAAAAGGAGGAAACGTGTGTATTTAATGGCATTTATATTATAGGCCCATGTAAAAGCATTTATATTTATTTTTAAAGCTTTATAAAGGCTACTTTGACTGCAAATTAATAATTCACTTCCTCCTGAACGTATTTTTAAAGTTTTTAAAGTCTTTTCTTCCCGTAAACACAGAACCCACAAAATGCTTGCCAAATCTTGTAAAATCCCCTATTTTTCTTTTGTATATTTTTCTAAACTAGACACTTAACATAAATCAGTTCCTTACATAGAAGGTATGAAATAATTTATCCAGCTTTAAAATTTCTGACCATTCAAGCTTGTTTAATATTCTCCAAGTTTGTTAAAGCTTCAAGGTCCCACCGAGCGATTCTATTTGTCAATTTGCTTTTCGAACACATGTTGAAAAGGTCCCCGCCGCTGATGGGATTTATGCAAAAATAAATCGCGTTTAGTGCGTCTTAAAAAGGCATTTAATTTTCGTTTAGCCATTGTTGGCAATATACTTACTGTTGATGGCATTTTTAATTAGACACTTACTAAGCTATTGCCGCTGCACCGGGCCGGGCCTTAGCACAAACATTAGACCCCACATTGGGCAGAAGGCTAGCCGGCTGGCTTTGGATGGGCAGGTCCCCAGTCGCAGTCCCAACTTATCTCGGAGTCCAGCTTCATTAGCATCAAGTTTTGCTTTATGAAATAGCGCTCGCATAAAAATTGATTGCCGCCAACAAAGCGATTCTCGCCAATATACGACGGCCAGGCTGGCGATATATATGGCCAGATATTTAATTATTTTCTACAATGTATGCTAGCATGCTTGCATGCTAGATTATCTTGGCGACAGCATCGCCGCGGGTATGGAGAAATATAAGTCTCTGATCTCATATCCTTAAGCCTCTTATGTAAGGCGAGTTTGAAGCTTTAATGTGTCAGACATTATCGACTTTTTTGCCTAAAAGAAGATGTCAAGTTGGTCTTGACAGCCAACCCACTCCTATTTCGTCAAAATGTTATAATGAAGACAAATTATTATAGCAAAAATAAATACTTTAAAAATCCTTCAATCAATCTTAACTTGTTTTTGAATAAAGACAAATTAAAGACTCCAAATATGGTCTGTTACTGCATTTTTTAATAATTCTCTGAGTCATCTAAGGCATTATGTAAATAGGTTTTTAATATCTTCAAATATTGAGTTAAAAATCTAGAGAAATTTCCCAAAATTACGCAATTACAAAAACAATTATTTCCCCATCTCCTGCTTAAAGTTCATTGTGCCCAATCCCAAAGAAAATTTTTGGCTATCCGTAATCACGTGCTGAACGTCGGCGTTACGCAATCGAAATGGCATATATGTAGAGCCTACTGATCGGATTGATTGACGGAACTGTGCTACACGATTCGATCGCACTGTCGGCGCTTTGTCGTCCCGCCAAGTCCAATCCACGCCCATGTCCGAGTTGAATACAGCTGAGATCATGGGTAAAAGCTCATGTCGCAATGCTCGTAGCGAACTGAACAAACTCGCTAAACGGTCGTATGTGAGCGGAATACTGAGGCCGGCAAGTCGGTAGCAACGGACACTTTTACGATGATTTAATGAGACCGAACCCGGACCCCGCCTGCCACTCCGACGCGCGTAACACGGGCTGGAGAGCGGCCCAGAAGTGGCACAGTTTCCTACTCGAATGTATTTCTTTTGGCGCTCGGGGCGCTGCCGAGAGCACGAATCAAATCTAACTGGAGTGGAGTGCCAAAGTGCCATAGAGAAACAAACAACATTATTCTCCGCCTCGATTTGGGGCTAACAAATCCCCTCGCGATAATCAAGGGGCCAATTCAAACAGACTTCATTGATGGCTTTGTGGTTCTTAAAGTATTTTTCTTTCTCTTTATCGGTGAATACCCTTTTTGGGAGTATTATGTCTGGCGGATTAGGAATATATTTTAGTTTGAATGTTAAAATAAAATAAATGACATGGCCTTTATATTATGTATTAACTTATTATTATTTGTTTAGAAAAGGCTTCTTGGGAATAAATAAAAATCACCACCACTTTACAGCTAAGCCCCTTTAAGAATTTTAGAGACCGCTTGTTTGCTATGGGCTTTCTTCCGCGCAAGGGGTTAAGACTCACCTATTATTTATCTTCCAAATTAAACTCCCTTTCTTAACATAATTATTTTATGGTATTAAAAATATATCTTCCAGAAAGATCTTTATAACAGAAAATCAAGGGTATTCATAGGCCGACTTCTGACTCTATTCGTCCCTGCCTTTCTTCTGATTTTTTCTCCTTTTTGGCACTTGGCCTTATGAATAATGATTCATAACTGTGGCCTCTGTGTGCTCCGCTCCGCTCCCTGCTGGACTGTTGTTCGATTCTTGAATTCGATGTACATGTCGTTGCTATCTTGTTCCTACAAATCGCGTGCTGATCGAGCACTCGCTGTACACCCCGGCAGCACCTGCCCTGTTCCTGCTTCGCCCTCTCGGTGTGTGTGTGTGTGTTTGACAAGAGCGCTACACACGATTTTAATGATTCCCTGCGGTCGGTCTCTGTGGTCGTAGCTCCAATAAGAATTATGACTTTTTCAATGTGATTTCATTAATTCTGAACGCCGCCCCCCTAGATCTCCAAATGTGTCTGTCTTCCTGCGCCGGCTGAATCTCCGCCGTTGGTGTTGATGGGCGACTTTTACTTGGAGCCCCCTCCGGCCATCAACGCTTTTGGTTTTCTAATTTTGGCTTAGCTCCGATGGCAAGCGTGTGCCAGTTCCTTGAACTCGAGCTGGAGCAACAACAGGGCAACTTAATTAACTTTCAATCACTTTTCAAGTTCTGGCAAAGAGTAATTCATGGTGCTCAGTTGAAGGGTCGTTGCATAATGGTAGGAAAAAGTACTATAGAAGAGCCCAGAGGTATGGAAAGGTGGTAGAAATAATAATAAACAACGTTATAATATTATTAGGAAGCCATAAAGGTAATTTCTTTTTTAATTAACAAAATTTATAAAGAGGTTATTAGGCCTACTTTAGCTTAATCTTTTGTGGTTTTCTAAAGCTGATAAAAATAATAAAAGTAATGTAATATTAGCCATAAAGTGAATTTCCCAATTATCAAAATTTATAGTGAGCTATTTAAGCTTACTTTGGCTTAGTTTTCTCCGCTTTCTCAAAAGCTAATTGGGGATAATGGTTTAATCTAGTTTGGATCCATGTAGCCCCAGTTTGGAATGATAAATTCTAGCTCAATTCTAGCGAATTCCAAAGCCAAACTCTGAGTGGCATTTGAATAGAGGCAGCTCCCGCTTAGTGACTGCCAAACTGTGCCGCCGATTAAGCCGGTGATCTCATTGTTGGCCAAAAACACCAAAGCAGGCGTGCAGAATTCCGGCTAAGATCGGACTTCTTCCTCTTGGTCGTGTTCGGTTTCCCCTTAAAGGAAATACACTGATTTTGAGTGAGTAGTTGCCGGCTTTGTTTGGCTTGTGGGCTGGCAGGTACGCTTTGTTCTAATTGCGCTTGACTGATTTTAATAGCCGACTCCGGCTATAGGTTATTAATCAAGAAGGCATGTAGCTGGCGTCGCCTCTTCCCCTTTATTGTATTATAATTGCCGGGAATCACGGCCATGTTCGGTATGATGTCACCCCAACCACCCGGGTAATTTGTCACTCATCAAGAAACAAGAGCCAAGAACTAGCTTCAAGCTCCAAGAGCTCCAAGCAAATCAATGCCAATGACCACAATCCGTCTAAACACCTACTCTTCTGCGGCGGCAGCAGCCTCACGCCATCTTCATCTCCATTTCTATCGCAGGCTCTGGCTCTGGCTCGGATGCTGCGACTGCGACTCCTCCAGTTGATGCCACGTCCATAAACTGTGCGCTTGTTTGTTGGTTTTTAATTGGCAGCGCCATAATCTATCATTAATTTTGCCATAAATTGTTTCCATCAATGCGAGGGCTGCCGATCCGGTTGCCAGCGCCCCAGCGATCGCTTTTATTTATTTTTTCTTAGTTTTCTATAAAGCGTATTCTTTTTATCTGCGTTTGCAAGATTTATGCGCGCGGCTATAAAATAATATGCTGCCATGGCAACGCCAGCCAGCCAGTCAGCCAGCCAGACGATTCGCAGACGGGGCGCGGATAAGGCCTGCGACTCGACTCCTTTGGGCCGCATCCTTTGGGCCCAATGCCAACTATTTAGCCGGCTAAAAATAGCGCCTGGCACACACATACCGCAGCAATTGCAATCACTCAGTTTGTTGCTTAAGTCTTTTGTTTTATTTCTGTTTGCATTTTTCAGTGTCAGGCCGCGGCTGCCGCCTGCTGCTCCCTGCTGCCTCCTGCCTGCTGGCAAGGATGAAGCCAATCGGCTGGGGATCGCCTCCTCCTGAAAGTGAGTTATGCAGTCAACAGTTCATAGAAAATATCTCCCCAGTCTCGCTATGCTTCTGCTTCTGCTTTTGCTTTTGCGCCCAAAGATCAGCCCCCAATACACCTAGGTATATTTATTTCATCACAATGTCAAGTATTTCCCTTGGTGCCAGGCGATAGTGCTTTGATTTCTCGTCTAAAGCAGGCTGACATTTAATGATTGGCTTAACAAAAATTGAAAAAGAATTTTAGGAAATATTTTGTCCTACTTAAAATATTTGTGGGCATTCTTAGGATACTTTACCTCATTGGTGGAGGTTTTTATAAAAAGTAAAAAATCTCTTTAAGACTTTTAAAATTCTTTCCCAAATTAAAAACATCTGAAGGGATTTTTTCAAAGTGCAGCTCTGATTGATTCCAGTTGGTCAATAGAGTCCCCAACCCTGTGGCTTTCACTGGCACGTCTACCCTGGCCTGTCCTGTCCTGGCTGGCCATCAAACGCGGAAGACCGGCAGTCTCTTGGCAGAGATTTCAATAAAACAACGCCAATGGGCTAAATGGGGTATTGGGTATTCATGACGGACCCGGGACCAAGACCAGGGAGCATGTAACCACCACCGGAGCCACAACGGGGCCTGACCATTCACATACACATTTTGTAATAAAATTAATGACACGTCATTACCTTAATATTGTTGTTACAATGTGAGCCCCGCAAGTACTCTCGCACACACATCGTGCCGTGGACTTGGATGCGGGCCTGGACGTGGAGTGGACTTGGTCTTTAAAGCAGAGGCGAACGCAGACCCTGAACCGTTACCAGACTCGCTCTAGAGCTGGAGGGTGAAAAAATTTCTTCATTCTTTTGGGCCGAGCACCCGTCATTAGTTCTAAAGCATTTAGCGTTTAAATTGATAAACAACATTTACATGCAAATTGCGGTCATTTAGCGATAACATCTTTCTGAGTGGCCAAAGCCAAACTGGGGGCAGGCAACGGTTCTCAGGCCCGGCTGCTAATGAGCCTGCACTTAATGCCCGCCTTGGGTTGGCCACCGGTAATTGAATATTAGCCTCAAGTCCGTCTAGAGCGGGTAGAGAAGAGATCTTCAGCTGAGGAGCTTGACAAATTCGCGGGTCACTTCAGTGGGCTTCCAGTGGCGGGATTTATGCGAGATCGACACGCCATGTTGTGACTTAAATGCCAATAGTCGTCGCTCCTCATTGATGCCTCGGAATTCGTGTAATTGCTCTTGGCCAGCGCGTCGTCGGGAATCCGCCTTTGTGACAAGGCCTGAGACAGCCAGATAAACGTTAATTGATGGTGCGTGATGTGAGGGTATAGCCAGGACAGGATGGATTCCAGAACTAGTAGTCCCGAAGAAAGCCCTCACCTCACCCACTCAGCAGGGGCAGCGAATGGCGAACGATAATCCGCCACGGGGCACTTCCTGGTTGCACTTCGCCCGCAAAATTGCACAATTGCGATGCGCATTTACTTATGCAAATTACACACATATTTCCCTCGAGAGACGATGAGCAAAATATTAAAATATTTTTATGACTTAATAAAACATTTTTTATTAAATTCGAGCAGCCGACGACGGACCAAGCATTTCAAATGCAAATCGCATGCAGAGCCACAGAGAGCAATCGCCTGCGGGCCAGGCTGTGGCTTCGACTTTGGCTTTAGAATTTGAAATATCTTTGAATTGCAACTGCCAATCGTGCATGAAGTCGGACCGAGAGCCCTGGCTATAGCCTCAACTCTGCAGGTCCGCCCCCTTTGGAGTCCGAGTTCGAGGCAGAGGCCGAGGCAGAGTCAGCAGCAAAAGTAAATGTTTAAAACATAGCGCCGCCGTGCACTTTTCTCTCAAGGCAAGCGTATAATTTAAATTTAAATTTAAAATAAATAAGAAAAGTAAGATGAGGCAACCAGGGACATGGGCTCTAAAGAACTCTAGATATCCTGCAAAGGAGAATTTCGATTTTATATGGACAAATTATAACACAAATAGGATTAAGGATATTCCCTTAAAGAAAAATGTATATAATTGATAAATATAATCGAAAATGTAACAAACCGATATAAATTCTGCATAAAAAATTTAATTTCAGATACTTTAATATGGTTTAAACCCTTCTGAACCCTTTTCCAGCCAGTTACATCTTCCAATTAATATTCAAAATCAAATTCTTCCTTGTACACACAATCTACCTGCTGTTTGAGATCATATATCACAACCCAAAACCGAAGCTGCAGCCCCAAGGGCAAATACTTCAATTTTCTCGATGATAAACCCTTTCTTGCTAAACCCATATGCCCCAAAAAAATTAAAGTATTCACAGGGCTTAAGCCACATAAATCCAGAGCGATTGCTCGCCTGCTGCTGCTTTCATTTCAGGACAGGAAGCGCGCTTGCTCGCTCCAGAATCCCAAGTCGAATGCAATTCAGAGTCAATCCCCGCGATGATCCCGCTGAGCGATTCGCTGATGCTGGGCAGTAGTAGCAGGAGCTCATAAATCTCTCCCGTACAGCCCAGGACGTGGACATGTGCGTGTGACGGAGCCACCAACAAGGCGGCGATTGCGTGCCGTTCCGTGCCGGAGATGGGAGTCGGCCCACGTTCTATAAGGCGTGGCATCCGTCCGATGCAGACGCGAGAATTTCAGCGGGTTTCGTGGCATTTCGATCTAATTAGACGAAATGCCAAAGATGCTCAATTGGCGCCTAAGTGTTTGTGACCAAACCGGGCAACCTGATCTGATTAGGCTCGATCTCGCAGCGAGTCGAATCGAATCAAAGCGAACGCGCTTCTAATGCGATCCGTCCGGACTCCGGATTGGGCATGGTAAACAAGATTCAACAATTTGTAGCCGCCGGGCCATAAATGGACCTCCGCTGTAACGGTAACAGTTCGCTGTTGGCCCGGCCAACTGTGATTTTCATTTCAATTGAGTTATCTTCGCAACGGGTCCACAGGCTGAGGCCACATCCAGCATCCAGTCCAGTCCAGCAGTCAGCTTGATCTGCTAATTTGCGGTTAGCGTTAATGAACAAAGCGTCGGGAGAACACAGAGCATGGAGCATCGAACGCGGAACAGCTGGCCACCCACTCGGCCATAAACAAGTTGGCCTGACACCGGCCAACTCTTTTTTGGCCATGTCGGCAGCAGCTGGCTAATATATATGTAACGACTAACAGTACATGAAGCGACAATATATCTTTAACATCATGCAGGCCGCGAAAAAACAAGGCGATTGGGCTTAAGAGTCGAATATGTTGTACCCACGCTTAAAATAAAATTATAAAATTATACCTAGAACTTAAATTTACTGGACATAAATCCAGATATATCCTATGTTTCCTAATTTCTAAGTCACTAAAAAACAGTAATACTGCTTTTTATTTACCAATTTTCCTGCATTTAATTTGATCTCCTTAAAATAATTACTTCCAATGTATAATAAAACCAGATATTTTTATAACCATTATTTCCTAATCTATAAAGCTGCACCCAGACAATCCTCAAACATTTATCGTATTATTTCCCATCTATAAAAGAGAGTTCTTAAAAAAAGACTTATAAAACCACAGCCTTGGGGAGGAACACCATTAGATTCTCTGCAGAATTATACACATCAAAGCCATTTTCGAATTCTTCACACTAGTTTGAGCAACGTGTTTTAGCTTATCCCAAAGTTCATTATACCCAGCATGTCCCAAGGATATCGGGCAACGAGGAGGCCGCCGGCGTACTGTGATAGCAGCAACTGTTGTTTATTTACTGGGATGCCGGGAGAATGGTGGAGCAGCAGGAGTGGGAGGAGAAGCAGTTGGAGGAGGAGCAGGAGGCACCCAGTACCGTGTGCAAGCAGATAAAATCATTGACGACTGGCAGCCGCCGCGTATCCGTATCACGATCGCCCAGAAAAAGCACTCGCAATGCGAATTCAGCAGTGAAAAAAGTTCTTAAGACCTCTGAGAGGGATAAGAAAATACTTATCAAGAAAACATATAATTTTTCAGGAGAAATTTAGGTAAAACCATTATTAAATTACTTTTTTAACCATGCATTTATAAATCACTGGATAAATTTGTTCTTTTACTTTTTTCTACTGAATTTTCCCCTGTGCACTAGAGTGCACTTGACTCCAGCTCTAGATCTGCGTCGGGATGCGCTGGAAGCGGTGGCCTGTCCACACATTGCACTAATTATGTGGCTGCGGAGGAATCTAGCGGTTCTGCTGTAATTTTCTGTGGGCGCTGCGCGGGTCTGGGTGAAATTTTTGGGCTGCAGCGGGACTAGCAGCTGCGTGATCCGGGAGATGGAGATGGAGATCAGCTCGCCGGCTCACGGCCATAAATTAGAAGTATGTCATTTGCCAGCTACCGCGGGAGAAATAGCCAGAGATCCAAAGATTCAGAGGAGATCCAGAATCGGCATTCGCATTCGGCTATAATTTCATGCCCAAGTCGGGGGAAGTCAGTCGGCGACGACCCACTCTATGGATATCCAATTTCGTAATAAAGCATAACGAATTATATGCACTCGACTTGCTTTATTTCAACTGGATCTGACTGGGACTGGAGTGGAGTGGCTTTCCGCTGTTGTTGTTGCTGTCTTGGCCAGTTAACGGTTTTGGCCGGTTGCCTGTTTGGGACTCGAGCCAAGCCGGTAGAAATTGCATGCTGCAAACATTTTCTGTTTTTCTTTTTCTTTTCTTTATTTTTTTTTTTTTGCATTTTATGAAGCAGCGAAGCAGCCCAAGAACTCTCATCGAATATGCGATTTATGCGGCAATTTGTAAACGAAAATGGCTCTTGCCAAGAATTATTATTGTCCATCATGAAAGGGGAGAGCTAAGGAGCTAAGCCGCAGAAGGCAAAAAGCGTTCTGAGCCAAAGAAGAAGAGCCTCTTAGCGGCATTTAGCAAATATTACGAATTTATACCCATTGCATACCATAAAAACAAAACTATTTTTGCCGTTTTCCCCCTCGACCTAGGCCTAGGCCTCTCCTTAATTTCTCAAAGAGATTTCTGGTTGATTTCAGTTGGGTTTTGCTGAGGAACTAGCCATGATGAATGCTTGGAGGATATAGTTAAATTATAGGGAATGGCCAAGGAATTCTTAGTACTTTTTGCTAAGGAAGTCGATAAGGTTATGTAAGATAAAGCAGCTTTGTTCATAGAGATGTTAAATATACTTTTCAGCAAGGGCAAGGCCATTGAGGATTATTATAAGAAAATAAAACTAGTTTGTGGTTCAGGGGTAGCTTGGATTCCTGCGATGACGATGAGTGTTTGAAGGCAGATAACTCAAAGGCATCCGGCTTGAAGAACCAAATACTACAGTGGGGGTAAGGTTAATAGTTCCTTTTTCTTCATCAAAGCTTAATTTATATTAAAATTCCAATCAGTTTAGAGATTTCTTAAATGAATTTAGCTTGCCATAACTTAGATTTTACAGCTTCAGGACCAGGAGCCAGAATTTATCCCAAGGAGAGCGGCCAGAAACGCATAAAATTCGCTAAATGGGAAGCCTTGAACTTGACCCGGCCAAAAGCGGCAGCCAAGAGCTCAACAATAACAATAACTGGAGAGTCGCAAACGAAATCGAAGCGCTGACATTGACGCCTGGCGTGGCCTGGCTTGGCCCGGCCTGGCCTGAGTTGATCTGGTCTGTGGGCAGCAGCCCAGTCAGTCGACCATGTAAGGGGTTCAACTTGTTGGGGTCCAGAGAGCACAGCTTGAAATGTTATTACATGCGGGAGGGAGAGAAATAAAGGTGGAAAAAGGTGAAAAAATAAAAAGATGGAGAAAAAATTAAACCTTTTGACACAAGGCGGAAAACGAAGATGGCGTTGTTGTTGTTGCTGTGGCCAACATGTGGATGCTGCCAATTACTTGTTGTAAGCCATCAACATCAAGCGATTTGGCCAGGCAGAAGTAGAAGCCACTCGTTGGCGGTGTTGGTGGTGTTGATAGCCATCTTCTTCAGCTTAATTTAGCATGTCTGCGCGGCTCAACACTCCAGCTCCAGCTCCAATCGCCGCCGCAGCCGCAGCCCCAGCCATGGCCATTACAAGTCCACATCCACGTCCAAGACCAAGACCAAGTGCAAGTCCCATTCCCTCGACGGCCAGCGACGGACGTGCCCATTTGGCAACTTGATAATCTCTTTCTTAAGCGCTGCGGCCAGCGCCAATCACTCAGGGCACACAGCTCACAGCCACGGAACCCTTGGAAGAACACTCTATTCCAGCCCCCATTCCTCATCATCAAACGTGAGCGCTGTGTTCCTCTTTTCTGTAATTGTCTTAAATCAATCACAGAAAAGTGTTATTATGACAGCGTTATTAATCGTGACAGCGCACTCTGCAAATTGCCCGGGAACATTGGTCCCTCGGACTCTCCAACCTCGATCCGCCGGTCAGCGTCGGACGCAGCCAAAGACTGTCCATACCTCCATACCATGCGCCTAATGATTTGAACTTGGACCGACATTAGTGCATAATGCAGGGACTGAGTAACCTCCTCCTCTTCCGCCTCCTTGTGGGGGGAAGGTTCCACCATATGCGGCCCACGCGGCGAATGCCATTAAATGCAAATTATTTCCATTTCTGTGCCAATTGCTGTGCTACTTTTGCAGCTCTCTATAGGATAGAGTAAGCCGAGACGGGCTCGGGTTTCCACACCACCGTCGTCGTCGTCGCTGTTCCCAGTTCTATTTTGCCCCGTTCCTGTTCGTGCGCATCATCAAAAGCAAATCATCAGCCAAAATAGAAATGCCATTCCACGTACACACCGCTACCTCCAGCCAAAAGAAATTTCTTCGTAGTTTTATTGATTTTTCATGTTCTACAATTGGCCCGACCGGCGGATACAGTGGTTGGAAATCGTAGGGAAAATGTTTTCAAGGGTAAATTAAATGTATGGAATTTTATATTATTTAGATCTGTTAGAGACAAGTAACAGACTCGGCAATAATTCAAAAATTTAAGCTAGGAGCTCTAGCCACTTTGTTCTATTTTTTATTCACACGGCTCGAAGGACCAAATTACCTTCTGCAGTCTAGATTAGATAGATAGAATTTTATTATTCCAGTTCCACAAATTATTTTGTTTCAGACTTTAAAGATTATAAATAAATTTAGGCGTATTGACTGCTTCTATAAGGTCACTCTCCGAATTATTTTGGCCCCACTGTAGCCTTCCTATAGAACGTCCATCATAATTGCGGTGCTGCTCGTTGTTCTGTGCATCTGATTAGAATTACAGAGCCGAGACAGAGACACCGAGAGAGAGAACTGGCTAGGAAATGTGATTGCGGCTGGCAGGAAATTGAGGTCAGTGTTATGATTGTTTTGCGGATGAGTTTTCTGCCTTTGTTTCTCCGGCATATTTTCGCAATTTGCGCTAAATTGGTAGAGAGACCCCAGTGGGCTTTGCCTCCACTACAGATATAGATGGGCATTCTTTCGGGGTCCCAGACGGACTCTTAACCCGCATCACTGTTCACAGATCAAACAAACTGGGCTCATTAAAAACTTAGGCTTTGGAACGAGCGAGGAGTCTTTGGTTTTTAGCACCGACTAACAAATGCGTGGGCGTGGCAGATGAGGTAAGACAGGCGCTTAAGCGATTCGCGCCTCTCCTCACCGAAAATTGACAGCGAAAATATTTTCTAAGCTGGCTTCTGAGGAGGAAAGCAAACCAAACCAGAAGCTCTGCCTCTTTGCCTTGGCTGATTTATTATTTGCGTGTGTTATTTGGCTCACACACACTCACGCCCCTGCCGTAGATCATGCCTGAGCTCCTCCAGGTTTTTGCCTCGAGCCAGAGCCAGAGAGGCACAAACATTCCAGTTGACAGTTCATTTGCCTATGCTGTGTGCCCTGGGGCCGGAGTCTGGATTCCAAAGGGGGAAAAAAGCAGAAAAGGAAAGGCTTGCATACGCAATTTATGACTGGCAGTGGTAGCTGCCACTGCCACAGCAACTGCCACTGCAACTCCAAGCAAGTGGCAACTTGCTTTTCTAATTAGCATTTACAAATGGCTGCCGTTTCGAGGGCCCTTCGGTGCCTTTCGGTGGCTCATTAGGAGCCGGAGTGCTGACAGTCGGCCAAGTGTAGCTGCTAATTTGTCACTGAATGCTATTTGCAGAGGCTTGGCCAAATGTTTGCAAGTCCGAAGGGTCCAGCTTTGTATTTATGGTAATAGAAGGGGCTCTCTGGCATTTTAAAAATGTAGTGGCTGTCAAACTGGGCTTAATAAAAATTGATTCCTAATCAATATTGATTGTAAATGGAGTTTAAAAGGGACTTAGCTTGGAAATGGAGTTAATACCAATTAATTTGATTTAATTGGACTACAAAAAATACATTGTTCTATGAGTAATTAAGAGTTCCTTCTTTTTAATAGGCTACTTAAACATCACACACCTGTAACAAGACTTAAGCCCTTGATTGATCCTTAATCGAATCTTTATCGAGTTGAAGTACCTACTTAAAGGCAGAACCCCTCTTTAATGGTTTTAGTCCCTCAGAGCTAAGCCCTCAGCTGCAAATTAACCAATCACTTAACATTCAAATGCCAGTCCAGAGCACACGTGTGCCCAGGACCTTCTCCTCTACTATGCCTCGAGTGAAGCTGTCATCCCTGGCGACTCGAAGTCGTCTGCCTAATCAGCATCGAACTGAACCAAAGCTGGAGCTGAAGCTGAGCTGGAGCTGGTAGCTAGACGATTTTTAATGGCTTTTGGATCGTTGTGCTCCGGTCTGGCCAGGAATTCACTTGCCACCTCTTTCTTTCTGGCAAGACGACACTTAAGCAGTCAAATGACCGATGAGCAGCAACTGGTTTCCCAAAGCCACCAGATCTATGGGTTCTTCCAGTTAATATTCGGTCATGGATTTGCAGTTATGTGTGAACGAGCTCGCCGCCGATGGGTAATTGCTTGGCTGCACTCGGCTTGATCTGCCAGGTAGCACCACCAGGAGGAGCGGTGTAGAGATGAAAGTGTGTCAATGGCTTAATTGGCTGCTGTCTATGGTGGGTGTTCGATCAATCATTTCGCTGAGCTCCCGTTAACCCGGCCAAAATTCACCTGACAGATGGACTAAGCGAAGGCAATCGTGCCCGATCTGATAGCCACGTTTTCTCTTCCCCAAAAAAATGACCCAAAAAGTACAAGAGCCACAAAATGCTGAAGGCGAAATTGCACTCATTTCATGAAGAGATTATCGGTGTAATTTCGATGATCTTTGGTCATTTGCACCTTGATTTTTTTGAGAAGCCAATGGGGTGTGAATAGGCTTTGGAATTTTATTGAACTTTGGCTTAGAATTATGGATTTTGGCTGTTCCAGTTGTCGGAAGTTGGAGCAAGGTAAAAATTAAAAGGAGAATGGAGGTTATTTTTCTTTAAGTATGTATTGGGAAGAATAACTTTCTCTCTTGAGTTTTTCTGGATTTTTATGGTACTATACCAACATATCTTCTATAGAACCCCTCAAGAGTATTCAAACTAAATTTTAAAATTCATTAAAAATATATTTCAAGTGTAAGCAAGACCGGGAACCATCATCAATCTGTCTGTCTCTTTGCTTAGGCCAGAGTGAAATCCTGGCCGAAGGCCTTGCGGCAGCTTAGCCAGTGCAAACCCTTCATTAAAGCTACTTAAACTGCGGCTACCTAGGAAGGGGACTCCGGAGACGATGAGGATTCATCTTTAATTGGCAGTCGACATGCAACAGTTTCATTTTTCAATGTTAACTGTAAAAACAAACACGTTATCCCTGGCCGCTGTAAACAAATCAATTTGGCATCGGAAAGAACCACACTAGATCCGAAACCTGGCAGATGGAATATGGAACCTTATGGGACCTCGACTTACCAGGAATTCAATTAAGCCGCCCCAAATGGATCCTGCGTGAATCGATGCCAGCCCCACCTCCGGCTCTGGCCGTGTGTATAACTGCAGACCCATAATTAAAAAATTTTAGCTCTGGTTGAAATTAATTTTGAATATATGCCCCGTCTCCGCACACTTGACTTGGACATGGCCGGGCTTTTGAAGCGGAGCCGCCGAGCCGCCGCGCAAATTGCCTAGCCGAGGCATCAACTCCCGATGATGGTGCCAAGAGCCATGGGAACAGAGCTGCAGGAACGCGAGCCCTGGAGATGAGATGAGTTGGCCTGACGCGCGGATTAAGTTGAGCATTCAAATTGAAACTGACATCTTGGGCCGAGGCCGAGGCCCCTTTGCTGCCACGGCGCGTCCACTTCACACCACCGCCAGTCGCTTGTCAACGCACCTCGCACCGCTCATCAACGGACCTGGTCCTCCCGGTCCAGCTGCTGCCACTTGGCTGGCCATAAAGAATAAAAAGAAATCCCTGGCGATTAGTTACATTGTCTGCGCTAATAAAAATAGTGCCAAAGTCGTAAAGCGATGCACGCAGATCGCGTTTTACTTCCAACTTCAATGCCGAAATCCATAATTAAATGCACATAAAATGAAAGGCTGGCGAAATATTTGCCAAGACGCCGCTAATTCAATTAGACGAAGGCGCAAATAGGAGAGTCAAGTGTGGGGCAGCTTCTGTTTTTGTTATTTTTGGGATTGTGTTTGCGGTTGCATTTGACTAATTGCCACAAAGCTGGGCAGGTGTAGGAGGAAGTGGTCCGACTCCGGCGATTATGCAACCAGGTCAACACTGGCACGATTTGCCAAGCTCTGACTATGATGAACACCTTGTCCGAACGCCCAAACAATCCATCAACGGTGCCCGAGCGCAAGAGCTGCGAAAATAGTACCTTTTGCTTAGGTACTACGTGTTGGGAAATCTGTTGCTCGAAATTCCTTGAAGATTTCATTATTTCCACTCAAATTAGTGCACAATTATGTTTAATATTAAAAAATTGCCCTGTTCCGACAGCCGAGCGATTATCTTTTTGTTCAGTTTAACAGAAGTGATGTGATCTTTTTTTAGTGATGATTGCTGACCTCATAGCCCCTAGCAGAACCTAGAGCTATCTTTTTTTTATGAATCTTGTGGGTATTTATGACTGAAAATAATTAATTTTTTACAACAAGAACTGCGGTAACCGAGTGACTCAAGTTACAATATAATATTTAATAAGGTGTGTCATTTATAAATATATTTCCAAATGGTTTTACCTCTAAAAAAAAAAAGTACAAATTTTATGGTACGAGTATCCGCACCTCAAGAATTAATCATGTAATGACAAATCGAGCTAGCCAAATTATTTTTATTTGGTGACCACCCGTTGTGGGTACTTGAGAGTCATTAAAAAAACTTCTCCTTATATAATATATGCCAACTGAGTCATAGTTTGCAACTCGAATAAAGAATAAACCGCAACGCAATGCAACGTCTAATGCAATTTGGAAAACTGTCCGTCAAGTGTTGTGATGTCATTGCATCGGTGATTGGAAATACCACGAATGAAATCGAATGCCGAATTTTTGCACACAGCAACGCGAGCCATAAGCAGATGGTTATTTATTGGAGAGACCCGAGAGCGATGGACACCCACGTAGGCGTTGATTTTAAGCTGATTTCAAAGCCAGACAAATGTGCGGCTTAGCGTAAGAACGGAGTTTTGCACGCCCAGCGACTTAAAGCGAAATTTAATATGCTTCTTCTTATGCTTGCTTTTTTTGTCTTACTCAAACATTTTTGCCACCCCGAATCTTTATTTTTTTCTCGAATTTTTTGTTGCGTCAGCGCGCACAAGTCAAGTTCGTTGCCTAAGTCTTTCGTTTCGCATCGAAATTCACCACCAAAGAGCACGAAAGAGAGCCGGAACGGGAGAGACAGAGATCCCCTCAGAGAGTTTTGTGCCAATTGGAATTGTCAAAACAATGACGTCACAGCTGTAAACAACAACACTCGAAAAACCAAAACAAACCGATGCCGGCCACGTGATTCCGCCGACTCAAAACCCGTTTGAGCTCTCAGCTTTCCAGCTGGAAAGCGTTTTGTTTACCTAAGAGAGAGGGCCAGAGAGATCGCTCTGAGAGTCTCACGCTCACGTGCTCACGTGGAGGCCGTCCGCCTCTGCAATTTGTGCATTTGGTCAAGTTCAAGTGTGGTGGCGGAGGAGCCCCAACCCCACCAAAGGTGGTGAGTTCCTTTCGCCGGCTTTGGGGGCTTATAATCTCGACTTTGGCAGCCGCGCGCCTCAGTCCGGCTGCAAACTTCAACGTGCGAGGTGATCTGTGCTCTTCTTTGGATCTGTGAGTAGCGCCCTCTCGCTCTGGCCCGCTTACGTGATGCTCGTTCGTTGACCGCCGCGCTTACGTCAGTTGCTCTTACGTTTCGGCCACTTTGGGTGTTTGCTGGGGCAGCTCTTGCTCGCCTTGCCGCATTCCGAGTCGTGCTTAATAGCCAGCCAAGTCGTCGGCGCGCATCGTCCGCGCAACGTCGGACAAGAGGAAAAAATTAAAAGGAAAATCATCATCATCCCGTCTTGCCAGGAATTGAATTATTTCTCGTGTGCGCGCTTCACTTTAAGTTTCTTAATTGCAATCATTAAATTGTGAGAGATTCGACAACTATAAAAAATTATTGCAAGTGTTTCCGAAAAACAAATTAAATCCTGAACCCCAATTCAGAAAAATAATTATGAAAGATGTGATAATTGAATGGCATAAAAATATATCTTAATAAAACTGTGTTTAAAAATAGCAATGAAGTCAAACTATTGCTCAGCGAATTAAATTAATGATGGTTCATCTATTGAGTTTAAGAAGAACTTTTAGATTTCATAAGTTATTGAAATAAATTATTTCAAACTTATAAGCAATATTTTTACAAGTGACTTAGAAACATTTATAGGTATTTAAATATTTTAAATTGAAGTCTCTATTAATAGCGGACAACATATTTACAAAAGTGTAAAAATAATTTGTTTAAAAGTCTTTAAAAAAATTTTAATGGGCTATAACCATAAAAATAAGTGATAAAATTTTATTTTGTATATTTTTTAACAAAATTACAACCCAAACTAAAAGCCAATAAAAAAATACAATAAAATACTATGCAAATGAACTAGTAAATTGAAAGTGACTAAAATAGTAATTATGAATACATATTTACATACATAAAATCTATTAGAATTTTGGCTCAAATCTTAATTACAAAATGTTTTGGTGTCGCTTTTGACAAAATTTCAATATTAAAATAATAATAAAAGGGTCTAAGCTCTTTAACAAATTTATAATTATACAAGTTATAAATAATTAAAACCGTTGACACATTTAAAAAGCCCTTAAATTATATTTGAATACTTTTTAATAAGTAACTTTTTAAAATGGACAAATCTGAGAGTACCTGTGTCTTAAAAATTTTTTATTATTAGATATAAATAATTATGTCATTTGATTAAAAGCTTTATGGCTCACGAATGTAAAAAAACACTTCAGAAATATTAAACTACTTTTTTAAAACGTATCTTCGAAAAAAAGGACAGACCTGAATGTAATTAATGTGGTTTATTGCATTTTTTTATGGCACAATTCTCAATTCAAAGTCTCAAGAAGACTTACAAATTACTAATCGCATAATAAACCTCAAAAGAAATCGTTTAAAGCTGTATTTTGTCGCTACCTATATACAATTAGCCAAATTGGCGGCAATAAAACAAAAGTGCAACGGCAAGCGAACATGCAAAACCTGCAACGGCAACAACGGCAACGGCAACAACGGCAACAGCAACGACAACGCCAACGCAATCAAAAGCCAACCACTCTATAAAAGAAACGAAAACAGAATAAAAACGCAGGCCAGCCAGACGGAGCACGAGCCTTTTGGCATGAGGCCTCCTCCACTGAGTCAGCCTCAGATTTAGCTCCGCGGCGGACGCTCTCTGCTCTGACATGGGTTGTGTTCTTTGGGTTCTCCCTGCTGCCACCTTGGAATAGGCAAAATTAACTAAATTACAACATCAACATCAACGGCAGCAGCAGCATCAGACACAGCAGCAACAGCAGCAGCCAAAACGAAGCTGCAGCAAATTTGTTGCGCATGCAAATTTATGTGTAAGTGAACAGCAAGCAAAAGGGGGCTCTTTGCTCTTGGCCTGGCCCAGCAAATAATTGTGTTTAAATAAAGTTGGGGCTGCTGTTGGTGCTAGTGCTGGTGATGCTGCTGCTGCTGCCTACAACAATCTGGGGGCTGGTGGACAGTGGCCAGATCTTGGATATCGGTTGGGTTCGGCATTAAGCCATATCCGGTTCGCGGGCCTGTCTAAATTTAGCGCTTAATGAAGCCGCTGCTGGTGCAGCTTCAGCTCCAGCTCCAGCCCGTGTCTTCGGAGAAGTAGTTCATGTAGTGGCCGATGATACTGATGCGGATTTGCCAATGCAAACAGTTGGCAATAACTCATCACAATTGGCAAATTAAACGCCAACACAACAAATGATCGCGAGCAGCGGGCCCAATGCAATTTGTGAGCTGCAACTGAGGCTGCGCTGCACTGCAGATGATAAATGTTCGCCCCTCGCTTATTTATGGCCACTCCAATTGAGTGCAATTGATTTTTGCCTGCGTTGGCGTTGCATAACCATGACCAGCCACCAACTCATCCTATTTGCAGATCTCTCTGAGCGACAGAGAACGTGGATAAGTGGAGAGAAAACTGCGGAATCAAGTGTGTGTGTGTTAACAGCGAGTGTGCCAAAAGGCACTCCAAGTACAACAAATAGAGTCTAATTCGTGCAGTGAAAAAATAAATAAATCAAAGAAATAACAGATCAAGAAAGGCACCCAACAAAAATATCTCAACGCCGGCCAACATATTTTGTTTTGCGGAGAAATGAGTAACAACAAATTATTGGTAAGTAAATATCGCTAAATATTAAATCATTATCTTATTAGCCCAAAGTTGACCGCAGCAAACAAGTTTCAAATGCCTTGAAATGCACGTTCTTCGATTGCCAATTTATTTATGGCTTTTCATTAGTTTTTTATTGGATTTGTGGTATTTCTTGATATTGCGGTTTCTATTCAGTAAATACAAGCGCCTAATTAGTTTTTAACTTGCCCAATTTGTGTTCTTAAATATTTATTTCAATTACAAATAAACAACACGTTTAGAGGTTAGTTTAAAATTGAAATAAACAACAATCTCTTGGGGAATCTGATCTCATTGATTAACACACTCATTTATTTAATTGCTGAAGCGTTTATTCTTAATCAAGATGTATTCAAGTTTGTTCATTATATTTCACTGCTCATCAGCTGAGCCGAAGTTTAACACAATCGTTAGTCAGATTCACATGTTTCTTAAAGCCTTCTGTATACTTATATATATCTATATTTGTTATAGCTTTTCGCTGTTCATTGATGTGAGACGGTAATGTCTACCGCCCCTCGAAGGTCGAATGGTAACAGCAAAATACTTGAGGGCGGCAAATGAGATATAAATTTGTAGTTTTGTAGTTATTTTTTCAGCACCATTATTAATTATCCATTTTTGATGGAAAAAAACCCTGATTCGTTTTCCTAACCAATATAAATCTCAATTTATTTTGCTCATGACTGCCTTTTGTTTATTATTTAGTTTGATTTAACATAAAATATTCAAAGGCGTGTTAATATTTACCAAAAACTCGCTTTGACAGCATTCAAATTTTGCTGGCTTTTGTTTTGGCTTTTCTACTTATTTTTAAAAATTATTTCACACAGATTTATCAGGCGCCTGAAGCAATGCGGAATTCGCCAACACGTTTCTGCTTAGCTTTTTGGCAGATCTATCGACGCAGAGAATTGCAAACAAATGTTTGCCGTGATGCCTGAATGGCCACAGCCTTGAGTATAAATCAGAAAATATAAAAGTACAGACAGAAAAAGGGAGTAATAAAGGCGAACACTAATGCAATATTAATCGGGGCTCGGCACGACACAGCAGCAGCAGCAGCCGCGTTCGACCTAATATTAAGTAATTTTATTATGGGAGGCCTTAACCATAAGTGTATTAAAATAAATTACAGCGACGGCTGCTGCTGCTGCCAACTAATTGAATTTGAGTCAGCCTCCTGCCGGGTCAAGGAGGAGCAGACAAAGAGAAGGACATCACTTGCAACACCTCGACTATACATATATCTGGATCCCCACAATATATTGTAAAGTCCGCTGAACACAATCATTAAGCGCAATTTACCTACAAAGTCGCATGCCGCCAACATGGGCCGTGCAAAATGATTATTACCATACGCCCCGGCAGCCACAATGGCAAAAGGGGCATCGCTGTATCGTATCGGCATCGCCATCGGGATCGGGGCAACGGGCCACCAGGCAAGCGCAACGAAAGACTCGAGGCACGAACTTGACGTGCTCAAATCCAAAGTGTGGCAAATCAGCTGTGGCATAAGGCAACCCGCGGCCCGCGATCAGCATGCCCGCAAATAACAAACTAAACAAATAAATGCTTAACACAGAGTATAAAATACGAATCGTGTGGAGACAAGTCAAGTGAAAGCTGTTGGGCTGGGCTCTTTACGAAACCGTCTGTATTTTTTACTTCTTCGCCTGCTTTTCTGTTTTCTTGAGCACATAACAGGCAACTGTCAATAAATAATCAAAATAAACCCGCCCAGCAACTTGAAATCATTTGCTAATTGTCTATTTTTGGTAACTTGTCGCTTGTAAAAATATTTCAAAGGAAGTCCAATCCAAACTCGAGCATTTCACGCATTTGTGAAATGATTTTTTGTTCGAAAGAAAAACACCAACAAGTGATGCAATTGCCAGGCCCAAAATGCAATTGATATGAGTCGGTTCGGTTTGGGAATAGCTCCCAAGTGGAAAATGGTTCAAATACCATTTTATAGTCCCGAACAAATGGCTTAAACCAGATCATATCTTAATGATATGCATCTGTTCTTACTTCGCTGCAGCGAAAAAACAAATGAAATATATATTTCCAAGTAGAAAGACTCCTACTCCGACTTACTTACGAGTCTAATAAAAATTTAATGGCCTTCTGGAGACAGGAGACTGCCCTAACACTAAAACTTTGTCGCAGGCAATACACTTGTGTATTTTACAGCCTTTACTTTCAAGAGCAAACTCTTTGCGGCTGCTGCTTCTGCTTTCCCACAGGAATTTTAATGTCACCTTAAGTGTTTTCGCCTCGAGCGTCATGAGATCATCAAATTTATTCCGCACGCATCACAGCCATCGGATCTTAACTGTCCGAACTGAGCCCATTCACGATCTGGCGACATGTCGAGAGGTACGAGGAACATATGTAAAAATTCACAATCCTATTAAAGGCTTTCGTTAAGTCTGAACAACACGAGAAACAATAAATACCTATATATTTTGTTAATGGAAAACGAATGAAGGTGTGCGTGTCTTTGAACTTTCGCATTTAAGCTTGTGTTTTATTTTTGGCCTCAAACGGCGAAATTCGTGCAATTCATTATGGTCTGGGTCTTGGGAAGCAGACGAGAAATACTATTGACAGTAATTGCGTTTAATAACACAAACGATTTACAGTTATGTGTGGAATGGCCGAAAGGGCAAACGGGCAATAAGCATTAATCATCGGCCAGCCAAAGCAAACTATTAAAGAGGCTTAAACGAGGCCAGAACCAGCAGCAGCACCGATCCCTATAAGAATCCCGATCGTTGCTAGCTAACTTATGCAACAATTAAGTTTTATGATTTCCATAAATTTCCAAGCAGGTAGTCCCAGAAGAAGTCCCTGCCTTGCCTGACTTCCATTCGGATCTCATCGCATCGATTAAACTAATTAAATTGTCATAAAGTTTAATGCTGCCTCTCCGCCATGAGCCAAAGGAAAGTTCTGCTTTAAGCCAAGTTCGCTGCCTAAGTCTTTTGTTTGCTTAGCGCTCGAGCTTCGCTTTGGCAGAGAGATATTTAGCCATAATTAAGGTCACAGCTAATGCGATTGATACAATTATAGCCAGCAGACCTCAACCTGTTCGCATTTAATAAACTGTCTTGGCAGAGATGCGTCAGTAACCTGGTCGGGTCGGTAGTCAGCTGTTGCCCAGCTTCTTCTCTCGCTTCTAACGTCCGAGCAAGTCTGTGCACTCTCTCGGTCGAAAAACACACAAGCACTCAAGGCAAACAACTTTGGGGGTCTGTCTCCGATCTCCATGCATTGATTTCATTCGTTTCTTATATGCAAATGTTTGTTTTTGGCTAAAAAGCAAACCAGTTTGGCATTTGGCCAGTTGCTGGCCTGTTCTGACATTTGCAAACGGAACAAAGCCTTCATTGGCACCGCTTTAATTGCGTTCATTTTTTAATGTATGCAATATATGTAGAATCCACCCACGTTGGGGCTAATTGTAACTGTTAAGTTTTTTTAGCTGGGCTTTAATTTAACGGTTTTGAGGCGAAAGTGTTTATATATATAAAGGATTCCAGTTTGTTAAATATACACAACTTTATATATATTTTATACCTAATTAGTAAGGTGTGATTCAGCTTTTAAACAAGTTTGGGCACTCATTTTAACATGGATTATATCATTTATTATTTGGTTTACATTTTTTGGTCTTGAATTTTTGTTAAAATTAAATTAAAAGGCTAAAAAAAATTTATGAAAGCAATAAAAATTTTCCTTAGTCCAGAGTTTATTTTAAAAACAAAACCCCGAAGTTCATATTTCATTCTGGAATTTTCTTGAGTTAAATTAAAATCAATTCAAATAGCAGAATTCTTTACTTTACTTATTTTAACATAAATAATTTTATTTTTAATTTGTTTATTTTTATTTAAACATTTTATTCTGTAATATTCATTAAAGAAAACTGTAAGATGACAAATAAATATCTCCATTACTCTAGATTTTTCTTTAGAAATAGAATAGAACTTAAGTATTTTATTCTGGAACGCTCTTATAAGTTAAATTAAAATCAGATACAAGATAAGCTTTCTTTATTTTTAACAATAAAATCCTAAAGTTCACGAATTCTATTTAAACCGCTCGGCCTAATCAAGATCAGTTCTTGGAACCAATCGAATTTACTAGCAATTTTTATGGGAATTTCCTGTTTTTTTCGCTTAATATCAAGATTTTCAAAGTCATAAAAATATGGCCAAGAGTTTATAGATTTTTCCAGCAGATGCTGGGACCACCATTTGGTTGGCAGACCAATCCAAATATGACGCCCACGTCAACAGCCAACAAGCCGAAGTTGGCTTAAAAGCAAAAATGTATAAAGGCGATTTTTATGGAGACATCAGCTGAGGAGCGGCAGGATGGGCAGAAGGGAGCTTACCATAAGCACACCATTATCATGATGATTAAAACTTATTATTGGCCGTGTATTACTATTATTAGTAGACAGATGGACGGCTAGAGACGGACAGTCAGGGCGGTTACACGCACGCCGTAGCCGTCGAGGCTGTGGGATCGCTCCTCTCTCTGGATATCCTTTCATAATTCCTCCCAAAGAACCCAGCGCTGGGTATATGCATATTTTTAAAGCAGGCAGCGCCCGGAACATGTTATTAATACGTACACACAAAAAAAAAAACTATGTAAAATCAACCTAGAAAAATAGTTAGAATACTATGTAAAAATTTTGCATATATTTTGTTGTTGGTTTTCTGCCAAGTGAGTACACACCAAAGAAAAAAAATATGTAAAATCAACCCAAAAATAGTAACATACTATTTTGATAATTTCCATGTATTTTGTTTTTGCTTTTCTGCCAAAATGTGTACACACCAAAAGTATGTTTTATGTTAACCTACTATGGAAAATAGTAAGAAATACTATGCTCTTTCTTCTCATGTATTTTGTTGTTTTTCAAAGAGTACTATTAAAATAGTACAAGTCCTATCATAAAATGTTAAATTACTATTAAAAATTTTAATAAAACCATTTGTAGTTCTTATCTGACAAAATTATTGTTAGACTGCTATTTAAATAGTGCTATGTTTTCCGTGTGTTTTTGTTGCTTTTCTGGCGAAGATTTTAGTACAATTACTATAGAATAGCAACAAAATATTTCTCATCTATTTTGGTGGTGCAAGAACTACTATTGTAATATAGAATTTGACAATTTCTGCAAACAGATATTTTAATTGAAATATTTTCATTGTTCTCATCTATTTTGTTCCTGCAGGCTTTACAATTGGCAATATTTAAGCCAATTCAGATCGCCGAAAAGTGTTTCTGGACAGTAAGAGATAGCTAGAGGTCGAAATTTCTCGAGATATATTGTACTCGCTCTCTCCCACTGCTTAGAAACAAGTGTCGTTGATCTGAGTAACATACTACGTTAGGTTGCAACGATAGGATATATCGATGTTGGAGCACCAATATCGATACACCCTATCGCTGCAAGCGTTAAAATATATCTTCCTTTAAATCCACATTTACTTATTCCTATGATGTAAGTAAAATATATATCATACTTCTTGGTGTAACATACAAATTTATCTAACCATTACAATTGGGAACGGTTTTAAAACCAAAGTTATCCGTCCTTAGTACAAAGCGTAATATATATCGTTCATATATATCGTTGTCAGAGTGACATCTCTATCATGCAACGGATAAAGTGCCGGCACTATAAACACACGGTTTTCTTATTGCGTCGTAGTGCCTTAGAGTCTTAGAGTGAATTTCAGATTTTCTTTGATCGTGTGTCCTTTGCGGTTAAAATGAGTGATACTGAAGACGAGCTGGAGGTGCTTCTGGAGAAGTGGGACTTTATAGCCATGTTGCCGGTTTTAAAGGTAAGTAACACACGTGACGATCTCTATTCGAACGACGAGGATGGGGTGCTGCTCTATCGGATTAGCTTTGGCTCTGCACCTTCACCCTGGCTGTGGCCGGAGGTGCTGCAATGCTACTGCCCTTGTCGATAGGCAGCAACAAGGTGCTGTTGCTCTATCCCAACAGCTACTATGTGAAGTGGATCAACACCTCATTCAGGGCCTCTGGAACCACGTGTTTCTGTTCTTCAATCTGTCATTGTTAATTTTCCTGTCTTTCGTTTATCTATTCCCAGAATCCACCGGCTTCGTGGGCCACAAAAGGGCATCCTGCCGCGCGTCTACGAGAACTTTACAGTATGTATGCTAATGGCCGTTGTTGTCCTAGTACTAATTGCCGTGTTAAGCGCAGTCTTTGGCATTGAAAAACTCAATTCTTCTGGTTTCTAAATTTGCCGATCCTTTATTCGTGTGTCTTGAGGTGTTCAGCGCCTTCTACTGCTCCATGTAACGTGAGCACCTCGGACGCGGCCAATGGCGGCGGTCGCAATGGTATAGGACTCTGGCTAAGCTAATGCTGAACTGTGGCTTTATGCTGCTAAATATTATTAGTTATTACAATATTTTAAGATACCTATTATTATTGTTACTATTATTTAAAAAGACCATATGTATAATTATTATGTAAATGTAGGTAAAATGTAATGTAAATGTAAATAAAATGTAAGTAAAAATATATCATGTAAGCTTATTAATACAATACAACAAAATAAAATAATTATAAACTATTTTACTGGAGTAGTATTATTTTTGGGGAATTTTACCATTTTATATACAATCTCCTATTTTTTGGGTAAGCTACTATTTTCTGGGACCGCTACTGTTTTATAGTTAGTCAACTATTTTTGGGGTTAAACAACATTTTTCTGGTTATGCGACCTTTTATGGTCAATGTACAACTATTTTGGAGTTCTACTATTAAATAGTAAAACAACTATTTTTCTGTGTAACCTACTATTTGGGGTAAGTTAACTATTTTTCTTAGGTTAGCGCGGTTTTAACAATAAAATAGTTGATTTTACCCAGACTTTTTTTTTGTGTGTAGAAACAAATAAGCAAAAACAATAAAAGTGGCGAGTGCCGTGTGCCGTGTGCCGGCTTCGGGTTCGGCAAATACTTGGCTAAAAACGCGTTACAATTCTGCGGGCAGTTGTGGCGGCTGTGGCTACACCCCGCGAATTGGGTGGAGAACGGAGAGAGAACGGGTCCCGCGGGGATTGGGACTGGGGACTGCGACTGGGCCTGGCAATGGGAATGGGTTCAGTTCAGGCCGCGCGCACATTCACCTGGAGCTTGAGCTTGGGCACGACGTGCGGCTTTGGCCATTGTTTGCTGCAAGTCTTACCTTGATGGTCGTTCACTCCTCAGTCCCAGCCTCAGTCTCAGTCTCAGCTGAGACTGGAGCTGAAGCTGAATCCGTAGCTGCAACAACTTTTACTACTAACACACATGTAGGGGAGATATCGCGTTGACTTTCAGCGCGCCATCAACAAAAATATGAGCTCAGCGCAGCGCTGCGAGAGAGAGAAGCACTAAAAATCGCTCAATAATATGTACGCTGGCCATAGCAATTGAGCCAACTAGTTGGCCTGGGACCCAGTGCAGTCCACTCTGCTCCTCGCCAGTCTCCCAGTCGCCCAGTCTCCGGTCCACTCCCCCTCGCGCGTATCTGATAAATAGAGTGGTTCACAAAATGCTGCCGCCGTTGCCAGCCTGCCAGCCTACCAGGCTGCCTGCCTGGTCCTGGGCCATTTGATTGTTGCTGTTGTTGGCCAGGCCAAGCCTGTTTTTGTTGCTGTTTGTTGTTGGCCAATGTTTGCCAATAAGTTTTTGCCCCGGCATTGCTTATCACGATTTGTGGCCATATTATTTCAGTACTTTTTTTCTGGCCTGGCTCTCGGTCTTCTGGTCGTCGTGTTCGGCCCTGCATTTTTAACGCATATTTTGTAATTGTTGCCATCGCATCGCAGAGCCCGTTGTCTGAGGCCAGCGTTGACCTTTTTTGCGGATCCATTTGCATACGCAGAGCACACTCACTTATAGGAGGAGCCCGAGCCCCAGCCCGGAACCCGTAGACCAAATCAAGTTCGTTGGACACAGCAGTTCATTGGCCCGGCCTTTAGTAAAGGATTGCCGCTGGCTGGCTGGCTGGCTGTCTAATTACAAGCTGAGCTTTTTCTACGCTTCTTCTTGGTCGTCGGCGGCTTCATTCAGTGCTCATAATTACCGGCAAATGAATGTTATAGCCATAAAAATTAACTTTGCCCCGCCGCTCTCGCTCAAGTTATGCTTCAGTTAAATTCCTTTTTTGCTTCTTAGCGAAGGCTAAAAGAATAGAACCTTTGAGTGCTGATAGAACTTAAGATACCCCATAGAAAAGGGGGTTCTAAACCACAAACAAAGAAGTTCATTCTTCTTTTTAAAACATCACTGTTTCATGTTAATATTAGTTATACAAATATATTTTAAAATATTCTCAGGTTCATAAAGGTAGCCCAAGTCATTTGCAGCTTATACCCAAATCACACCCTCATCTTGGTTCGAAAAAGTTCTTAATCATGTTCCGGCCACCTTTTGTCTCTGGGCCAGAGCTCTGCTTGGCTGCCAGTTCTCGGCTCTAATTATTTACTGCGCATGCATATCAGTTACCAGTTTCTTGTTACCAGTTTTTCAGTGTTTTTTCTTTCCGCCCAAAACAGCGACGATGAGCTGCGCTGCCCTCGAGGCAAGTGTTTGAAATGTTGTACAGTTTAGTGGCGTCAAACGCTTGGCTGGAGATGCTAGCCAGCCATCAGAAGGCGTAGTTAGTGCATTAGTTACATAATTCGTTTACCGTTTCTGTAGCCGTTTGATTAATTGGTAAAGAGCCAAGAATGCTGCAGGTGGCCCTCTCTCCACTCGCCCTCTCCGATAATTGCGCGGTCTTGTGGAAATTTATGCAAGTTTTTTGCCTGAGTCTTTTGTTCTCTAACTGTTCGAAGAGCGGTTTATAGATGCGGCAATTTGTGGAATTTAAAGGCTTTATTTTTACAAGGAAAGTAATTATTTGATTTACTATATGTACAAGGAAAATTAATTTAACAAATACATAAATTAAATTAAAGAAGAAAACAAATAAATAAATTCAATTAAATTCATGCAAATTTGTATTTAAGTTGATGGTAGCTAAAAAATGTAAAATATTTCTTTTAAATTGGGTTCTGGGCTCTATATTGTCTCAAATTTATTTTCAATTCAAAATATAAAAACATATCGCATTAAGGCACTAATAAATCAAGAAAACTCCCCTATAAACATCACAAAAATGCATGCAAACTATGTAATTATTTCTATAACAATAAAAACCATTCAGAACACAGCTGACTCTCACATATTTACAGCATTTTTCCTATCTTAACTACTCCTTAACCCGCAATGGGATTACTTCACAAAGCCGCTAGACATTTCCCACACAAAATCCTCTTCTTCGGGCAAGTCTCCCTTGATTGTTTTGGCAATAAGGAAATGCACCCCGAGTTCAAGCATGGCAGCAAAGCGGCAATTACATGATCCACATAATCCCAACAACCGCCGAGCTGCAACAACTACAAAGTGGGCATTTATATTCTAATTATGCTGGCACTTCCATCGAAAGTCACGCTACTATTTCTCACTCTCCGCTTGTTAGTAGTGGCAGCAGCAGCAAGAGGCTATCATACAACAATAAAATGCTGATTAGGCAGTTTTCCTCTTTACTTTTTTCAAAGAATAAAGAATAATAAAGAAGAGCGGAAAGAACTGAAATCCTAACCGAATTTCTATTGGCATGCAGTGAATGTAACCAGAAGAGAGCGCTGTCATGGCCCAAGTTGCTACCAGACAAACACGATCACCATGATGATGATGATCATGACGACGATGATACCCCGAGGAGCAAGTGTTGTATCTATGCCAGCAAAACGGCCAATTTTCCATGGCCGGCCAAGTGCCAAAAGCAACAACACTTCGGGGAGAGGCTCTTTGTTTTGTTAGCTGCTGCTCTTGCCCGGTTGCCCGGCTGCCCGGCTGCCCGGCTGCCTGGGTGCCTGCTTCCTCACATCCTTTGTTGGCCATGATTTTCCCTGTGATTGTGTGTGCGTGCTTCAAAGGAATTTCCATAACCGCTAGCATTCCCTGCGTGTGTGTGTGTCCAAGCGAGTGTTGGCCCCTCTAATGGCCAAAACACAACACCACACCGATCGAGCTCGTAGATACTTCTTCTTCGAGTCGATACTCCTCTTCTTTCAATGCCTTTTGCTTTCCGTACGTAACGAAAATGAGCGCAAACAACAAATGCGAGGGGGAAAAGCGGCAGGGCGACAGGAAAACACACGAAACTGGTTTTTCCTGGCTCTAGCTCTGGGAGTTCTGGCCAGGCCTGGCCTGCGCGGAAGGTGCGTGTGCAGGGAAAATCTGTGGAAAATGCAAAGAGTTCTCTCCGGTGCCGGACTTGACCGTCTCTCACCTCGACTTCCACTTCTTACGGTTGACATCAGGGTCTAACTTACGCATTTTTCAATTATCTTACACAAGCAAGTCTTCGGAAGACTCGCAATTGCATTCCTCGCACTCGTGCGTCGTCGCTTCGTGTTGCATTTATGCCGCTTAGCATGCGCTATGTATGTAGGTTGGTGTGGCAACCAACGGTACTCCTACTCGAACTCGCACTCCAAGTCGTACTCGCACTGCTACTCCTCCCGGCGGCAATCTTTTCGCCGCATTTCGTATTTCGCACACAGCCCCCGAACGAGCCCAGGCAATTTGCAAAAGCTGGCAAGCTGGCAAGCAACGCGCTCAATAGGCTCATCACTTAGCCATCTAATGTCTAACTGCGCTGTCAGGCCAACTTGTTTACGCTCAGTGCTCTCGGGTCTCGGCTCGGCTCTGGGTTCTCTAACCGGAGGAGTACGGTGCCATCAACTAGGGCATACGTGTCCAAGGCAGAGATATGCATTTTTAAAGTTATGCAAAAGGATAACTTTTAAAAGGTGCTTCCTAAAATTAAAAAGGTCTTTAAAAGGTAATTTACGTTTGGTAAAGTATTCTTTATGCCACAACGGTTAAAAGGGCTTATGAGAACTTACCTAATTAATTTAGTTAAATTAATTATTAAAAATCATAGAAGAAAAATTATATAAATAAATTAGTCTCGTAAGAAATATGGTTGTCTCGGCTTGATATCTAAATATCCGCTACATTTAGCATTCCAAGGCTGGCATAAGTGATTTATAAGCAAGTCTACCTTAAAAGGGATATAATATTATTTATCTTGTGCAAGGTTTTTACCTTGTTAGGAGGAGAAACAGGCCTATAAAGCTTTCTATTATTGAATCACCTGTTGCCTTTACTAAAAATTGTCTAATAATGATAATCGGCTAACCAAAAACATCTTTCAAAATATTTTATTATATAAAAATCTTTATTTTTTTTATTTAAATACATTAAAATACATTAAATAATAACTCTTTAACAAGAGCTTCGAGCGTTTTTGATAATTGTCGAAAAAACCTGTGCTTTTATTAATTAATCTTATTAATTTTTCTTCTCTTTAAAATAAATCAAATAATAAATAATTAAAACATTTGTAAGCCAAAATAATTTAGTATATAATTTTAATATATTTTACTCAACGTTTAAAGACATTCTTTAGTGTTAGAGTATCCAAAGTCCCTCTCTCTTTAGTTGTATGGCTTTCAGTTGCAATTTCAGCCTTAGCTTTTTCGTATTTTGCATTTTGCATTCTATTTAAGCCAAATGTCGCCTCGGCCGCGTTGGCGTCAAACTACCGTAGTGGCTTTTTTCGGTTTTTGGGTCAGGCCGCTCTGAGCTCTGAGCTGTGAGCTGTGAGCTCTATGAGCCGCCCGAGCACGCGCCTCGCATAACGTCATCGCTCAGTTAAAGCCAGGCTTAAGCTTATGCAACGCAGGGGCAACATAAATCATATTACCCCTGAGACTGGGAGGAAGGAGAGAGGAGCAGCGTTAGACGCATATGTATGGGCGCCTTGGCCTGGCCAATTACTGGTACTTATGCAAGTTCCACCCTGGCAACCCCCCGACAAATATTGGCCCGTATAAGCCGCTTTCAGACACGAACTGCAACAATATTTTTGACACTGCGAAAACATAAATAAAAACAGGCAAAACAAATAACATAAACATTAAACTGTGACTGTGACTGACTTCGCGACTGTCACTGCATTGATGCGTACGTGGCGTCTATGGGCGCAACGTGACTTTGGGTCTGGCCAAAAGTCGAAACCGAAAGCCCAGGCCAAGAGTTTAGTATCGGGAAAAAGATCTCGGCAGAAATATATAAAAGTATAAAACGTGAGCAGCCACTTAAATCGAGCATGGCGAATTCGCTGCAAATTTTGCATTTTCAAGTCAAATACACTATAAACTTTTTAAATTATTGTAAATAAAAGACTGGCGGAGCGGGTACTAATAAAATCTACAACAAATTGCCAATTAAATAAATTAAAGCTTGATTGAAACATATTACTCATTAAGTTTGATGAGAAAACTAATGTTTTTATTGAAATTTCTAACCTTAAAACCAGTTTGTGTAAATAAGAAATAGTACAAAATGGCTACAAATGAAGAAGATAGGTAATATTTTTTAAATATAGCATACAAAATAGCTATGATTGAAAATAACACTTTTTAGTCTTAAAAAGGTTAGGCTTAGTCGCAAAAATATTATTTACCGCACTGGTGCTTTGCTTAAATTTATTAGAAATATGTATTTATTCAAAGAGTTTTATAACATCTCTTCATTTTAATGATAAATTTTGTTAACTAATATTTTCCTCAAAAATTCCCTACTTTCAAACTATTTATTAGAAAAATATATATTCAAAGAATTCCCCAACATCTGTAAATTTTAATTAAACATTTTTTTTTTAACCGAAAAACATTTTAAATATGCGGTTAAACCTGTTCCCTGTCCCATCATTAATTATCTCCCACTGGCAGATTCCCCCAAGTGGCCTACTTCTTTGTCTTGCCTCTATATCTCCCATGATAAGAACTTGACTCAATTAATAAAGAGCCATTCATAAATTGATGATCTTCTTTTGAGTACAGATCATTATCGAATCGCATAACGAATCACATATATCCATTATTTACAGAGTCTTGAAATGCTGTTGAAGCCATTAAACAACTTGATTTCAATTTGCAACAATTTGTCTTTCGTTCAGAGTGTGTTTGTGAGTCATTTACTGCAAGACTATTAAAATCAAGTTAGATGTGGCTATCTATATATGCAAATCTATATATTTTTATACGTATAATTCATACAAAATCACCCATGACGCACTTGTGAGCTCATTTTTATTTTTATTTATATTAAGTTTACAAATATACAAGTACCGAGATCCGCTTGAAAGGCCTGCCTAATCCCACGAAAGCCGAATTCAAGTTGTTCCAATTTTTCGGAAGATATAATTAATTTATTTTCAATATCAAGTCAATTTATCAGTTGACTTGACAAATACAATAAAAATAACAAATTAGCCACTGCCAGGGGTCTGAGCTGCTCTCTCTCTATGTCTCTCCGAGAGTCCGAGAGTCTCTCTCTATGTCTCAGGTTAGCACAGTTCGTTGGCCAACTGTTATACGGCCCAACCAACAGATTTTCAAATGCCAAACGAAACTAGTTTTGCTGCCTCGTTAGAGAGAGAGAAAGAGCGGAGAGCGGATCGTCAGCTGATGTTTGCCAACTAACTTGGCCAGAAGCAACTGCAGCCGTGAGAGGCTCTCGTTAGTCTGCCGGCGCACCGCGTTGTGTGCACTTCGCTCAATAGTTTTAACCGTCGAAACGGTTGCGTTCCGTTGTGTTTAAGGTGTGTGCGCGATCCCCGGATCAGTCCCCAAGCCCCTCGAGAGTCGATCATATTTTGTGCAATGTCCCAACATTTGAACAGCTGTGTGTGTGTGGGCGACGAGGGAAAACTGTGCCGGCAAAATGCAACAAAAAATAAATAAAATAAGCGAATAATGAGTCGGAAAACAACTTCCATTGCTATTTGCTTAATTCGTTAACGCCATGCAATTTTTTCATCACGAAAACTGAAACAGAAATTAGATGTTTGAGCGATTACGCAATGCTTGGACTATTTCCAGCGTTTGCGAATTTTTTTCGCCGTCGTTTTTCGCCCTGCAATTATATTTTTGCGAATTGTTTTTTTTGTGGCTGATACCCGCAAATGACAGCGAATCGCGTCAATTATCTGATGTATTTAGAGCTTTGACACAGTTTTATTTTGGGGGAGGTTAATCATTGGCCACGTCGCTTGGATCAACTGCCAGGTGCAAAGTGCATTTTACAAACGAAAGACTTAGGCAACGAACTTTCGCCCACTGCTAACCGAAAAAATAAATATAACAAAGAATAGGAGTGAGTGAGCGGCGGCAATAAAAAGCTGTTAATAACCATAAACACTTGCATCACACGGCTGGCAACCTGTTGCATGTCTCTTGCAGTGGCACACTTTTTCAAGCAATCGCCACAAAGTTGCATTTAATTAATCACAAAATGAGGCGAGCCGAGCGGAGCTTGCTTCGCTGAGCTTTTATTTTCTCAAAAAGTTTATGAATGGAATGAATGGAAGTGAGTGAATGAGTTAAGTGAGTGACTTATGAATAAGCCCACGTATGCAGGTGGGCGCCCCTGGCTCTGGTTGCCCTTGGTCCAGGCACCAGCTTGCTCGGAGACTCCAACTTTTGTCATCCATCCAGCTTGGCGGAGCCTCGGCAAACAACATAAATTATCAAGCTGCTGCTTCCTCGGCTGAACCATATAAAAATATGACTTATTAATAAAAACGGACAGCAGCAGCAACCAAGCAACAACAGCAACTTAATAAAGCCACCAACCGGACAGGCGGACAGGCCCTGGCGCCTGCGAGCTACGAGCTGCGGGCTGGCCCTAGAACAAGTAGCAGCATCGTAAATACTGATGTTTTGTTGATTTTCCATTAAATGTGTTAAATATGCCAAGTGTAGACGACGCGTGTGGGTTTTTCGCCGTCTCCGTTGTATATTCTCTCCCTCTCTGCTGCATTAAATTAGCCACCGCCGTCGCCGCCTGCACTTGTTGCAGGAATTCCTGAGCAGCGGGAACGAACTCTACTTCAACTTGAAGTTTGTTTAGGCAGCTAGAAAAATATGTTTTTTCAGAGGCGTAATTTGAATTTCCAAGCAGTTAAGAGCTAAACATAAAACAAGGTACCTTTGCTCATCGTGAAAATGAGAATAATTAGCATAGTTTACTGACAAGGTAAGCTTAGCTTCCCTGTTAGCTAACTCGGTGATGTATGGCCGTTTGTCTTTGAATAACAAAGGTTTTTTATTAATTAAATGTAATTTATCTAAGGAAAAATGTTTTTTTATTAATTAAATGTAATTTATCTGTGGGTAAAGTGACTTTTCGGAATTATTTATTAACTATACATCTCAGAAAAATATTTAAGAAGTTTTTTATAATTTTAACCTTTTATTTTTATTTTTAAATTTTTCCATTTCCAAACCTTGTTTTGGCTTTTATGCCTTTTTTTATTAACAAATATTTTTTATAGTCTTACTGCCTCTTTGCTGTTCAGTTATTTGGCTAAAAGTTAAGTTTTTCCCATAAAACTTTAGTACAACTCTGGCTTGAGTTCGTAAAATGGAAATTTTGGCAGAAACTCTTCTTCGTGTGCTTTTTTCTTCAAGATCTCCGGAGTTGCCATTCCCGCAGCGTGCATTTTTAATTATGCTTGTTAATTTCTGCTGTTTTGCTGTTGTCTTTTTTTAGTGCCTTGCTTTTTGCCATCTTAGTATGGGGCACACGTTTTGCGTTTATGTTTCTTCATACTTCATTTGCTGCATGAAATAATTGCGGGGCGGTGAAATTAATGTGCAAGCAGGGCGTTCCCCAAAGGCAGCACAAAAAATGGTTACCGTAAGCTGGGAGAGAACTCTTTTGTACGTTCTCCCCATTACATGCGGAAATTACTTCATTGCAATAAAGATACAGAGCCGATAAGGAGCATGGGCACCAACAGATGCAAGGTCAGCTGTGAGCCGCTTCAATTTTGGGGCAAGTTTGTAGCCTCAGTCTTTCGTTTCTTTCTTAAATACCAAAGTTTAAGCTGGGGTTAATTACCATAAGCAAGCCAGCCAAGCAGATCGAGTGAGTTAAGCTCTAAATTAGGTCCGTTCAGCACTCCCACATGTTCAATTCAGTTCCGTGCCGAGCGAAAGTTCACGAAACTCTTGGAAACTTGAAACAATATGTATATAAAATAAAATATAAAAGAAACGCCTACGGGGGGTGTGTGTGCGTGTGTGTGGGTGTTGTGGGCGTGTAATGTGCGCCTGACACCAAAACAGTTAAATGTGGAAATACAAGAAATTCAAGTGAATATCAAGCGCAGAAATTACGTCAATCAAAAAGCTGGCAACTTTGGAAGCCAGCAAATATCAAAGCTGGCTGGCCACAAATCGTACATATTTTTCCGTCTTTCTGCAAAGGCGTCTCTCAGTAGAGAGGAAAAAAAAATTATTGCTGAGCGGTCCAAGCCAAAAATGGACCAGCAGAGCGGCGGCGACTTTTGCCGAGCAAAGTGTGGGCAGCAAAGTTGCCTAACAGCCAAAGCCACAAACACCGACACAAACACTCTCTCACACACTCACGCTCAGCTCACCTGAGCTCACCTGGGAGCCAGGTCTGAAAAGTCTCCACTGGGGGCTCGCTATCGGCGGCTCAAGCTCCGCACATTCAGTTCGTTTTCAGCGCGCGTGCGGTGCGGTTCTCTTTCCCAGTGGTCTCTCTCCCTGCTCGTGGACAGTGTTAAGTGCCGACGGAGCGACTGCATCATAATCTCCTCTTGGCGAAGCGAAGATCATTGCCTTATTTGCTTATTTGCTTATGAGGGATCGCCTCTCCTCCTCTAATTGCAGTGAAAGTTTTGCCAGGCTCAGTTTTAACCTGTGAAAATTCCGAAAAACCAAACGCGCGCAAAGCAATCAAAAGTGTTTAAGAAAGAAAAGCGTTAAATATTGTTAAATACAACAATAAAGAAGAAAAAAATATTCCAGTGTCTGCCCGCAGTGTGTGTGTGTGTGTGCCGCTGTGCTTTTGACGTCAAATCGCTTTTGGCAGCTGCTTTGGCAGCAGCCAAGTAAGAAACAACGTTTTTTTCGCCTCCGCTGGCATCGTCGCTCTTCGGTTGGCAGCTGTTGGCAGTATGAACTGATTTTGGCCGAAACTGGATGAAAAAAATGGTAAGCACAATTTTTTTAGCTTCCACAAAGTGCAAATTTTAAGTGGAATGAATATAAAACATTTTTATTGCTAAATAAATTGAAGGGAGGTTGAAGGAAGGGAATCTCAAAGAGTACTAATTAATTTAGCAAATGGTCAAGAACAGAAAGCATTGTTTAAATATTAAATAAAAGGATAAAAAAAAGAAACGCAAAATACTGGCATTAATCAAAGTTATAATCGTAGTTCCTTAAAATAATTATGATTTACTTCAGGCACTTTACAAAAGCTAAATGAATATCATTAAGCTTCTTTGCCTGCTTAGGAGTTTTATAGAAATATTTAAAGCTCTTAAACCTTCTTCTAAAAGCCAAATAAATCTGTTGTTCCTCTGGCTTCCATTAAAAATTAATTCCTCTAACATTATCCCTTAAAAAAAATGTCAGAAATCACCCAGCTTTAAAACCGTTGGCATTCAAAGTTTAGATGACAAATTCCGTTGTTATTTTTCCACCCAAGTGCAGACTTAAGCTTGAAATAGCAACTGTAAATGTGGCAAAAAAATAACAATAATAATAATAAACAAACAAAAAAGCAACGTTCACTTTCATTTGTGGCAAAAATCCCAAGCCAAAGTCATTGTGGGATTTGATGAGTTGAAAGATGAAGAAGATGAATACGCAGATGGAAACGGGTCCGAAGACGCCTTGTCACTGGCGGTCAGGGGCTCACCTCTCCATACGCTAATACTGTTTATTTTCTCTGCATCTCATTTCGGAAATAACGAAACCAAAACGCAAATAGAAAATATGACAAATAATTGCTTCAAACGCTCGCTTGACACACTTTAAAAAGGTGGCAAAGAAAGAGTTTTAAAAGAGTGTCCAAGAGCTTGGCTCAAAGCCCCCATCTGAGGTCACAAAAACACTCGAGGAGTTTAGGGGATTTGCAAGCATGGTTTTGGGCGAAATTCGTGTATCTAAACCCGACTTCTCCGGGTTTATTGATGAAACTGGCAGATATCTGGCTGTGTTTTTTGTATCTTTTACCATTAGATGCAAAACACGAGTGAAGCTACCGGCGGCGCCGTCTCATTTGTCAGCCAGTTTCGGTTTGAACTAGCTGCCAGTCATTTGTAAGCCATTGTCTTTGTCTCATCGTGGGTAGGAGTCCCTGGCTCATCTCTTGCCGACTTACCGACCGACTGACTGACTACTTTTGTTTTGTTTTTAGCTGTTTATGCTGATGCGTTTGCCGCTTGTTTGCCGTGTCTGTCTCGCGGCGGCAAAAGGTGCAAAACTTTCACTTTATGTATTATTGTTTTGCGTGCGATCTGCTGCGTTTGTCTACCAGGCAGAAAAAGAGAGAGAGAAATTACAATAATAATGACTATAAATTATGAGCCAAAGCGCTCTTGACTCACTCGCTGCGTGGGCGAAAGAAATTGCCGCAATTAAGTGAGTCAAGGGAGCCAAAATATAAAGTGAATGCCACGCTTGAGATTCTTCTGCAAAGATAAAAGCGACAAATATTTCACAGTTTGCGCAAGAGAAATTTTTAATGCACTTTTTTTCGTGTGTTGCGAAATTTATGAGCCAAATCAAAAGACTTGAGACACGAACTTAAAAACTAAATCGCTTAGAAAGCAAACTTATTATTTCTATAATGAGATTGATAGAGATTGGTGATCTTTGCTAATTCTCTCCAAAGACTGCTAATTTTGGCTTAAACTCTTCCAACCCATAAATTGCATTGTGAGGCAACAAAAGACTTTAGACACAAACTTGACATTAACCAATGAAACATTTATTGAATGCAAATAAAACCCGAGTTTTATGCTTGCCTAATGGCCAGTGAAACTCGTGGGAAAGAGCTTACCAGCTACTTTCGTGAAACGAATAAAAGAAACTGGCGATATCGGCAGATTGATTCCGCAAAATGTTTTGTGTAATTCGTAAGTCATGTCAGGCCCTTCAAAGAGATTTATTGTGGGCAAAAATACCAAAGACTGGTCGCGATTTGGATGCTCTTCTGTGACTCAGTTGCCTCAACTAGTTTTTCACCCCACACACAAAGTCTAAAGACTGTTGAACCGCCACTCAAGGTCTTTTCCCAGCCACCAACCGAGCTCAGCGGTATTCAAAGCCACAAAAATTCTAATTAATTTCGCGCTCGCTCTGCGAATCTTTTTGCATTGATCTCTGCTGATCTGCCAAAAGCGGCCAGTGTGTGGGCCATGGATGAGCAGATCGATGAAGACGAAGCCAAAGCGGAGCAGAGTCTGTGCGTCAGTGCCAAGCCGTACCTGTACCTCCGAGACGTCTAACATCGTTAGTTTTTTGGCCAAATGGCGGCCTTTGAGGCTTTTGTGGGCGAAGTGCGGCCCACGCATCCATGACACAATCCATGGCCCGACCATGTGGTCCACACAGATCTTCGAGACGTGCACTTGTTATGCGTTTTCGTTTTCGATTTCGACTTTCACCAGAACTCGGTTTCGTTTTCATTGCCATATATGTGAGTACTTCTTCGGGATGACCCAAAAAACCAAAAAATAAATGGAATCATCTGCGCCGAAAAAAACAGAAACAAAGCAGAAACCAAGCCGAAAGGAAATAAGAAATACCACGAAATATAAAGCGAAAGTAAAACAGCGACCAGTTTTTGTGTGTTTCGCTTCTCGATGCTGCAGGGCTGCTGCTGCAGCAACTCAAAATGATGTCATGCTGCGGCGGCGGCGGGTTGCCAAAAAACCAAACCAGACTTTAGTTTTTTTTTTGTTCCCCAATTTCGGCTGTATCTGTATCAATAAAAATGGCTTCGTCTCGTGCCCCGTGCAGCAAATGCAAAAGTAAACCGGACGACTTGGTGCCCAGCCCAGCTCCAAGTTGAGTTCACATTCGGTTCAACTTTCAGCTTCAAGCTGCCACGCCAACACTCGTGTCCCCAGACCCTGATCGCTGCATATAACTAGCTGTAATGCCGTTTATTTATTTCATTTTAAAAATCCCTGTCAACGGTACAGCTTCAGTTGCCGCCGCCGCCGACGACGACGCCGCCTTAGCCTCGAGTTAAGCCTTTAAATTTATGACTCATATTAGTTGCAACCGCCGTCGCCGTCGCGACGACATTGGCAAGCCAAAAAACAAAAAAACCAACACGGAAACTTTTTAAACTGCAATTTGCAACAATTTTTGCTGCAACTGTAAAGCCGGGCAAAGCCCAAAAAAAAAAAATAAATAAAAAAGGCACCAAGAAACTGAGTTTGCGGGAAGGCAACGAAGTTTCAACACACTTCCTGAAAACTATGTAAAACTAGAGTAAGAAAAAATAGAGAATGAGGAAAAGATAAGCGTTAAAATCAGAAAAACAGTCTCCAGATTTATTTCTCTTTAATAAACTAACAAACCTCTGAAAAAATAAGAGACTAAGTATCAATATCAGCAAACTTAAAGCACTATGCTCCCGAAACTAACTCCTACCAAGCCTGCAAATTTATCTTCAAGCAATGTCAAAGAGACTCCCCGAGTTTCCTGAATATTCTTTACCTAAAAACAAAGAGTATTCCTGGCTAACCATCGAAACAAAAATCCCAAGCAGCAGCCTGATCTCGGGTTGTGTGCGGCCAATTAACGGAATGTCTGCTCCGATATCGCTACCGTAATTTAACTTTCAAATGCAGCAGCATGCAACGGCAGTAAAACGTAAAACCCGTTGCAGTAACTACATATCCCATATAGCCATATCAGGGCGCCTTAAGCTGGTGCAATGGAGCTGGGGAGCTCTGGGGCTCTGGAGCTAGTCAGGTCTTTTGTTTGCGCCCTGTCAGTGGGCAATCGGGTCCGGCTAATAACTTCATTTAAATTAATCTTGGCACAGCTACAGCTTACAGCTAGGAGCTGCTTGGAGAGCAAGCGAAACAATTTAAAATTCAATTACCGCAGCGCGTTTGAAGCTGCCACCGCAGGCGAGCACATAACCATAAACAATTCCCTGTCCCCCATTGATGCATCCTGTCATTGTCATAGTGCCAGCTCATATCCTGTGGATGTGGATGTGAGAGCGCCTTCGAGTGCGATTGCGAGTGCCGGCCGGCTACTACCATAAATTGCAAAAACCGCACATGCTAATCAACATGGGCAACCGCAATTATTAAATTACATTTGCACGGCCTAATCGAATTGGCAAGGGGTCTCCCTCTGGTCAGTGGTCACCGGACCCTGGCCTCTAGAAAATGATATGGTCAACAGTAGCCGCCAGAGGAGCGCCTGTGTTAATTTAGCTTGACAGTCGAGAAGAATCATTCCATGGAAGCTGGGGCGGAGCTATCGGTATTTGATTTGTCGCCGGAATGAGGAGGCAGAGATCGGGGCGGGATGATTGTCGGTGCCAAAGGAAGCATTAAGCAAGTGTGGACAATTTTATGGCACCAGAAGATTCAGGAAGATATCAAGGAGATAATTGGCATCATCTAACCTAATTTTATAGAATGGCTGGTAGTGGTTTTAAGTTTACTTCCTTGGCTTTTTTTACCCGGAACTTACTCGGAATTATACACAAAAATTATTGATTTAAAATTTAGGTAAATACAAGCAAGCCTTGCCTTGATTCTGCCTGTAAATAAATATGATATTAAGCTATTTAAATTTTTCAATCATAAAAATCAAACTATATAAAGTAATCAATAATAAATAAAGCTCAAACTCACCCGAAACTTTATCTATGTTTGGTATTTTCCATATAAACAAGTATTTTGAATCCTGTTTAAGTTTGTTAAAACATTGTTGAATCTTTATCCTTTCTCAAAGTATTTCCAATTTCCTTCCCGGATCTCTTGGTAATCCATACAATTTCACCATCAATTATCCATAGCTTGAGCTTCGGGCTTACAAACTAGTCAGTTATGGCCAAAAGCCTGGGCCATGACTCAACGCCTTGAAGGTCAACGACAACTGGCGCAATCTCGCCTCTTTGGCGACACTTTGAAGCTGTTTCAGTCTCAGTCTCACACCGACAGGGAACATATTTGGCTTTGATGCGTGCGTGGGCTTTAACAACTCAGTTCAGGCTTGATTAAAATGTAGTGTGGCCAACGCCAATTGGCTTATTACCCATGAGCCACGGCTAAGACCCGGTTTGCATGGGATTCTAACAAGCGAGTTGGCAACAAACACATCGCGGCTGCCGCCTGTGATCGCGCAGAGGCGTTCGAGGTGACCGTGGGCGGGGACAGGCATTGGGAGGCCTTCAGCCTGTACTCTCTGAGGCTGACTCTGACTTCTGCCGAATCCCACACACAAAGAGCTTTTGTAATTAAAAGCTGAGCTCTTTTCACACTCAAATGGTGCGTTGATTGATATTCACAGCTAATTGCCAAAGGCTTGGCTCCGTCGTCAGTTATAAGCTGTTCTGCTCGCGGACCTTCCCATGGCACTTCCTTAATGGTCACTTACACCGAATGTCAAGTTCAAGTGGCGGCCCTTGTAGTCGGCAGCTTGATGAAAAAAAAACAATGTACAATGAGGCATTTGATTGATGTGTGGCCCTCTTGATGGTCATAATCGTCTTGAGGATGATGTTGCTGCTGCGTCAGCAAGAAGACCCCATCCGCGGAGCTGCCAAGTTAATGCCTAAGGTAGTTCTTTGACTTTTGCCTCTTTCCGCGGGGCAATAGAAGAGGATTAGAGTTGCGGGACACAGGCTTGAAGCGTCAGCGATGATCTCCGCCTCAGAACGGCAGCCGAGTTTGTTTCCAGAGTCTTTCGTTTGGCCGAGTGCAGCTAATTGGTGAGCAAAACAGCGAACAAGAGCAATAATGTAGCGCAGACAACAAATAACAACGTGTAATGAACGCAGCTTAAAGTTTTTTCTCTTATTTTCCTCCATTCCGACGTATGTACATGAATGAAAACTAAAGTAAATTGGCCCCCAGTCGGAGTCGTCTGAGTTCGGTTCGGGACATGAACATCAAGGTGGTCGTGGCCGCTGTCGACTTCAGACAAAGTGCAACTACAAAAAAAGGAGAGGAGAGATATATATATACATATATAGTTATATGTATACAGACAATAAATTGTTAAATAGCCCCAGCAGACCCCAGATCCAGAGACAGACACAGGGCACGGCTTAAAAATTTATGCCATTTTAAAGCGAGAAATGAAACACGCCCCAAGTGCATTACAATAAATTATAGAAATATGAGCTTGGCAAGAAACGGAAACCGAAACCGAGAGTCCCTCTTGACTTCCACCATCTCTATTATAAAGCAATTAATGCCGGGACCGGGACCGGGATCGGGGCGGCGTCACTTTGCTTATTTTAATAATTCATAAAAAGCCAAGAAATGAGCGCATAATTAGGACACCCGGGTGGCCCAAAGGGTCCTCTTTAGACAGGGCTCATTAAAAGCAGCAAAGCAACCTGCTAAAAATAGCAGCAAACATTTGTGTTGTGTGTGTCCTGCGCGCTATCCTCACATATTTTCATATTAATTATCGTGGCGGCCACTTGTACAGCTGTCCGACCTGCTCCGAGACCGGACTCCACTCCAATCCACTCGAGCAGCTGAAATCCCAGCCACTTGGCTCCACTCCACAGACCGCTCTAAGTATTCTCCAGGGGCAGATGCAAAGCACGGCCGATATGGCCAACAGCGGCAGCGGCAGCAGCGACAATTCGCGATGCGATGCCCCTGTGCAGATTTCGCCGATTGTCCGCCATTGACTTTTAGCGATAATTAACACCTAGGTACTAAACCAAATTGCAGCCGCTGCTGCCAGATGCGACAAAAAACAGACTCCTTGTAGAATGTTTTTATGGCTGCTGCGGCTGCTGCCTCCTTACATTTATTTTATTGCAAAGGCAAAGGCAGGCACAAGCTCAGGACCCTGTGCTTATTGATTTGCATTTTTACAAGACTTCTTGTTCGCAGCGCTGTTGTCGCTTTTTATGTCTAGATTTAGTTATTTTTGTATATTTAAATCGCTTGTAGTTGGGATATTTCAAGGTCTTGGCTTGTAACTAGCCACTGGATCAGAAGTACAAGTACAGGAATGTGCTGCACGCCCAGGATTAGCTAGAAATATATCGCTTTGAAGTGGAGTCATAAATTAAGCCAACTAAATAAATCAAGATGAGGTGGGGATAAGGCGTCAAGAAAGCGATGGAGCCATACAATGTTGCCTATCCAGGGAGAAAAGCAATTACAGAGCTCAAGGAATATATTATGGGATAAGAAACTGGACTTGTTTGAAGGGGATTTTCATTAGGCATCGAAGGATGCAGACTTTGTTAATTAAAATATATAAAGATCAGTTATGCACACATTCTTAATCAAAATATATAATAAAGTGCTTCTTTCTTACTTAAAATAAATATCAAACTATTTTTTTCCATTTAAGACCTCATTTTTTGAGGATAATTTAGAGTTATTTCGATACTTCTTGAACATACTTGTGCTTGTCCCACTTTATTCAACAATTTTCCGTTTTAAGCTCTATAAAATTCAGCGAAACTTCCACAAGAAGCTGACTTTAGCAGCTCTTCACAGAGGAAAAAACCTAGTCACATGCCAAATTTGGCTAAATTGGCAACACACTGAATGGCAGCTACCGACCTGTCCGGCCATTTACAATTACCATCGGCCATCCTCGGGCTCATCCATCGCGGCATTCCGCCTGCGATTCCAATTCCAGTCACATATAATCGCAGTCCGGCCTGCCCACATCTCAGCCTGACTCACGCTGGGCCATTGTGGCTCGACTTTGGCCCTTCTTCAGCTGCCGCTGCTGCTGGCCAAATTGTGCTGCGTTAAATTCAATCAATGCATCAATCCACATGCACTCCGCGCATTCATCGCCCACGCGTCTTGTCAAAGGGCGAAAGAGAAAGAGGTTTCGGTGTGGAAATTGCCAATGGACATGGCTTTTGGAGTTGGCCTGCTGCAGGAGAAACTGACGGACGAATCATAAAATTATGCAGAGCACATACCGCACACGCATACACACATGGAGCTATTATACAATAGGCGAGCGAACACACAGTCACAACGCCAAAGCCAAAGCGGCAATTGCATAAAACTCTTTTTACGATGCGTGGTTGTCGTCTTTGTCAGTGGTAAACCCAAAGAAACCATCCACATACAGTGCACGGCGAGAAATTAGAGATATCAGGGAAAAAAGGGGCTCTTTTTGGAGAAATTATAGTTAAAAATAAGTTTGTTTAAAGTAAAAAGATAAGGAAAAGGTGTAGGTCTTAGAAAAAGAACTTCTAAGTCTGTGATCAGTCTTGCAAACCCCTTGCCTTCTCTTCCTGTGACTTTGGCTTGCATCTTCGACTGTATTTTTTGTGATACTTAAAATATATTAAATATTTCTTTCTGTGTGTCCCAAAGCGATGGCTATGGCGACGCCGGGTCCGCGCACGTACGCAATGCCAGCGGCAACTAATGCCCAAGTATATAGTTGTTGTGGCTGTGGCCGTTGTGGTGTTTCTCCTGTTGTGTTGTTTATTGAAGTGCGGGACTGCGCGTTATGTTTTTCCCCCTTTTGTTGTTGCTTTGGGGCGCATTCGCAATTTACAACACAAATAAACATGGACATGGAGGAGAAGAAGTGGCAAGAAGGCAACACCAGAGGTCTGCCAAGGTTTACTTCCGCCGGATAGCTACGTAAAAATCATATAAATTAGAATTGTAAGAAACCCAAACGTGGAGTGGGTTCTTGAATTTACACAAATATCTGGTTATTTCCGTTAGCCGCTGCCCTTATATGATTGATCGTCTCGAAGCGGAGATCCCAGGCACGGCTTAATCATCATTATGTTCTACCAAAAGGGTGTCCCGGGTGGGCATGAGCTGTTAGTCAAATCAGCGAAGCGTCCAAGAGGTCACCTGAGACCGAGGGCCAAACCCAAACCCAGACACAGACACTTGTAATTAGAGTTGACGACTGCCTGGGCGCTGCTGCATTGAATTAAATCGACAGCAATTTACCTTTCTAATGGCCAGCTCCATTTATGGCCACTTGGACTCGAGACTGTACTCCTCAGATCGTGTGCGTCCATTTATGGCCAGAGCCTACTCCTTCTCCTGCCAGCAGACAGACTCTTTCACCCGGCGTAGGCGAAAATTGTGCAGCTTTGGAAAGCCGAAGTCGAAGGCGCCACAGGCTCCGTCCGATTGGAGGTCAGGTCTGCATGCCAAGCCACGAAAAAAAAACTAAAAACACACATGTGGGCCGCTACACTCCAAGAAAGTGTGTCAGCCTGAAAAATCAGTGCAGGCTTTTTTTGTATGCATTACAAAGAGTAATTGGAAATGGGAATAAATTACAGATTATCTGAATTATTTGATGGCCGCTATTTTATGCTATTTCTTTAATAGTCCGACATGCATGTGCAATGGATTTGGGTATTAACTTTTTGCTCCTTACTTAACGGATAAAATTCAGTACAGCAAAAAATATACTAAGAAAATATCTCAAATACAACGTTGCTTAAGCCTCCTAAAATTCATTTAGTACATGTTTTTTTAATGTTTATGTCCTTGGCTTTAATACATTTAAGCCAATATTAAGCCGCAGTGTTTGTAAGCCAGAATTTACGGCAAACTAGACATTTACGAGGCTCAGCTTAGACACATTGTGCTGAAAATCGAAGCCACAGTCCAGATCCGCGTCCCTGGGGTCTGCCTTTTCAATTAAAAACTTGAAATAAATTGCGACCGCAGCGGCGTAAATAAATATTGACATTTATGTTTAGCGAGGGGCGGCCGCCCGAAGATTGCTTTGCCAATAATGTTGCACACCCAGCCAGGGACAGACTGAGAGCCTAGCTTAAGTCATGACACACTATAAAAAGCCTAATTAACACCTCTCTCCTCCTCTGTATCGTTGCAGGTAAGCCATTGAAAATGCATTAAAAGGGCTGGCAGGGATCGGTAGGGCACTCGCACTCGCACTCGCGGCTAATTTCTGGGTTAAATATGGGAAAATCGAAAACAACAGCGTCATGGCCGTGGCCGGCAATGAAAGCGAAATTTCAGGATCCAAAAGAGAAGCCCCAAAGTCCAGAAAAGCAGCTAAAGAAGAAGAAGGAGAAAACATGCGTCGCCCGGAGTCGACATTCTTTTTAACAAGTTGCCCGCAGAGACCAGAAAAGGGCCTGGAGGCTGTGCAGAGTCAAAGTCAAGTTAAATACGCCCGCCGTGCGTCGGGACCTGGCTCGGAGTCCAGTGCCCGGGACCAGGCAGAAATATCAGAAGATCAAAGGCATTTTAACAGCGAGCGTCCAACGCAAACAATCAACACGGCCCGAAGAGAGAAGAGCCAAGAGTGAAGAGGAGGAGGGTCAACTCAATGGCAACGTGCGGCTGCCGGCTTAAGGCCTAAAACCTGTGCACTTAGTTGGAGGACACGTACAGGATAAATTAGCAAATATTTGTTTTTTTTTCGCTGTGCCTTTTGCATGGCGATTTTATTTCTTATTTAAGCAAAATTGCATTTAAATTGTTTGCGTCGTCGTGGTGCTTGGCTTTGGCAAAAGGTCGGCAATGTAACCTTGACATTTTGCAGCCTCAACTCGGGACTGGCCATTTCTTTCTTTCAGCAAATAGAGTCCGCCAATGGGGCCCCATCGATAATGTCTCAATTATGTCAATGCGACACCACCGGCCAGTGACTCCCCTCGCTCTCGGAGGTGCCATCTCTTAACAAATCGAAGCGTATCGAGACTTGATCTCATTGGGTGCATGTGCATAAACAAAACAGGCCAGCAGCCAGCCAGCACACCATAAACAAGGGGCTGAAAAATAAAAACAATACATCAGGGCCCGTGCGTAGTGGCTACTACAAATAAGTCGGCGTCTCCAGTTCAGTTCCCCCATTGTGTTGGTGGCACTCTGGGCAATAAAGAGATTTTGTAGCTCGAGCTAGCAGCCTCCTGCTGTCGTGAATTCCTTGCCAAGAGTGCAGACATGTCCTTCTGAGCGGTCAATGCTACCCTTGCTGCTGCTGTTCCTGATTTGCATGCTTAACCTTTAAGCTCGTGCGGCATATTAATCTTATCAGAAACTTGTCAACAGTCAGCTAAAGTCAATCCCTGCTGACAACAAGTATACATTGTTCTCTCTCGGGCATCTTGTGGTAACGTCTCACTCCTATATATATCAATACAGCATTGGATTGAAAGGGTTACTATGGATTAAGGAAGATGTATTGCTTAAGCAGGTCTTTTAGTTATATTTCCTAGGTAAAAGCTCACAGTAACATGTGAAAATGTTTAAAAAAATGTTTAATTTCAACATTCTTTTTCCTAGCAAACATTCCCCTAAGAGAAGCATCTTAAACTCAAATGAAATTCCATAACATTGAAGGATTTAGGTTCCCCTGTCAAAATAAAGCTAAAATCTCTGCCTGAAACCTCAGAAACTGACCTTGAGGCAAAGCTTTGGCTCAAATACAGAATTCCCAGGAAAGATACAAAGCCGCGAAGATTCCTTTCGAAACATCTCTAATGATTTCCTGCTTAGGGTAGTGGTAGTGGTTGTGGTAGAGGAACTCACCCATAAACCCAAATATGCCGGGCTGTTGTCCCCTTCTTGTTTGCGCCAATGATTAATGCGCCGATCCTTGTCCGTCGATGCGCCAAGAATTATGTATTTGGGTTAATGTTACACCGCAGCATCGAGCTGGCGCTGTGGCATTGCTTTAATTTTGTTTTAACACAAAAATTGCCAAGTACCAGTATTTATTTGATGTGCGCAACGGCAACGACTTGCAACTTGGACTTGGACTGCAATTTCCTTCCGTCGGGGAGCTGCGCATCTTGATCGCCGGGTTCTCAGGCCGTGGCCAGAAAACTGGTATGCCAGAGCCATAGCCAGCGCCAATGCTGCTGGCTATTTCAAAATCTAACTGTTAACTGGAAAAGTTGAACGTACTGGCAGGCAGCATGCAACATGCAACGGCTGCACCCACGGCAGCAACAACATCAGCAGCAGCGAGGCACTGAAAGAAGTTATGTCATTTATTAGTAACTGATAATAAAAACTCAATATAAAATATTTAAAGCTGTGCCTTAGGGTCCTTAAATTTGGAACTTAAAATCACAAGACTTTTACATCTTTAATATTCTTTTCCATTTGAATTACCTTTAGTTAAATTTATTTACTTTTACCTGAGAAGGCCACGTTTTTTATCTCAGTGCATGCAACTGCAACAGAGCGGCCAGCGAAACGAGTTGAAAGCCGTTTTCCCTGTTTGCCAGCCAGAGCCAGCCAGCTCTTGAAAGTGGTTTTGTTGTCTAACTGCGTTAGTTTCTGCTTTAAATTGTGCGCCCAAGCAGCTCCAGCGGGGTTTAATGGCTTTAACTGGCGACTTTGGCTTCGGATCGACTTCTTTAGCGGGTTCTCAGGCTGCAGCAGCGGCAGTGGCGGCGGCGTCGGCGCTGGATAAATGTCATAGCGGCGGCGGCGGATGCACCGGGCACATTTATCATTAATCAAAGGCCCAAGAACCATCCAAGACTTCCAATATGCGGAAACCACTGTCGAATAGCTGTGTACAGCCGTATATATTCCATTCCTCCACCTGGTGGTCGATCATTTCCTGCCGGCGTGCGAGCAGCTCCTTTATTTTCCTTTATTTTGACACTGGGCCGGCAACGGCAATTACCTTGCCTCCGATTCCACCTCCTCTCTGCCGCCCTGATTTATGAGTTTTTAATGAGCGGCAACTTTACACGAATTGTTAACAAGTCAAGTGAAGTTGGTGTTGGAGTTGGAGTCGGAGTCGTTAAAGTAAGGCGAATATAGCAAGTAAAGCAATCGCACCTTGACATTCGAGTCGTGCGAATTGTCAGATGAAGATGCTCCAATGATACGGTCAATGGGCGATTTTACGATACCCTAACTTTCTGCCGAGTCACGGATAATTCACTTGCACTTAAAAAAAAAGTAAAAAAAAATAAAATTTCAACAAATTGGAAAAGTTATCTTTTTTTAGAGGTGGTACAAAAAAGACGCGATTAAGATCGATTAAACCAGAGCTTTTATCGACGTCGCTGGATGAGCGCAATTGTGAGCCATTGTGTCAAGTTGGCAAGGCCATGAAATGTTAAGATCGATAGTCGAACGAAGTTCGATAAGTATTTGAGATTTCAAAGTGTAAAACCATTTAAATTCACTTAAAATAAGCTACAAATTCATTAGATTAGAATAGTTTGACGTGATAAGTCTTGACTTTTAAGAAACTTTGCCCTTTCCATTGTTTCAAAGTGGCAGAAAAATGCTGCAAAGATCGATAGCAGTTCTTATCCAGGGTATTCCATCTTCTGCAACAAAGTCGCGGTATTTCTGGTTTCTGTTGTCGCTGGTGATTGATTATGCATTTTCATGCGAACTGGTTGCAGCGCAAGTGCTGCTGAAGTTTGGTGGCATGCGGGCAGGTGAATAAAGTCAGTGCAGCTCACCCAGCCCCACCCTCCGTTCCGCCCGTAGCTTGTTGTTGGAGACAGGCCGGCGGCATTGTCTGCCAGGCGAGAAATTATATATGTATGCTCGCGGATAATGCACTGGGAAATAAAAAGAATTTATCTGGATGTTTATTCCTGCCTGGCTATTACCACAATGCCATCGATTCCACTTTTGAAAAGGTTTTTTTTCCTGTGCTCATAATGCTGTCAGTGACCTTCACATCGAGGCGATGGAAACATGCAATTAGAAAAAATGCTAAGCCGCAGGATCAGGCCCCAGACCCAACTCGCAGGTTCCATTTTGCGGCGCCTCAAGATTTATGCAGTCAGCTAAAAAAGGGTTAAGCAGTCGACGACGCACCTTCTTTGCTGCGACAGTTTGACATTGAAAAAGTGTAATTAATTGATGGGGCCCACCAGCAGGTGGGCGTGGCCAGGGGCAGCTTAAATCGATTATGCGAGATTTATGATACAAATACACACAAGAAACAAAAGAGGAGACAACTAAAAATGGGGCGCCGCCTGCAATTTGGAAATCAATCACAAAAGCCCAATTGCCACTTACGACATGCAAAGCATTGCAAAATTACAAATAAAATACACAAGTAATTTTGAAAAATTCCCAACTACTGTCGATTGCATCGATGACGCGTTCGCATCCGGCCACATTCTTCTGGGTGTGTTCACACCATCCCTCTCCACTTCTCAGCTGATATGATGCACAAAATGTTTGCTAAGCGAGAATACACATTTTTCAAGCTATCAGCATTTATTTTTAATAAAGATGCCATCATTAATTTTACGTCTGTGGGTTTTTTGTGTGGAGAGTATTTTTCGGTCGATCGGGCAAAAATGTGTCACTCGCTTCTTTGACTTTGATTTAGTGGCTAGACAGGTTAAAACCAGATGAGATCATCCCCTGAGCGTCGGACAAAGACGGCAACAGCGACAGTGACGTTGATGACGGCGAAGATAGCGTTGACAAGCAGCAGCATCAGAGCGGGACAGCAACAGCGGGGATGGGGGCAAGACGAAATAGCCAGTTTCTCGTTCGCAGAGCAAGCCAGAGATTCGACGAATTTTTTCGGCCTTACCTACCGACGAGGGGCTTTAGCTTATACTTTGGTTGAAGTGACCGGCGGTTGTTTTTTTGGCCTTCATTCAAAAATTATTTGACATTGTACAAATATTTTGATAAGATCTACGGATATTTATGCGTAGAAGTCAACTCAACGGTGCCGTTAGATGAAGTTTGGTCAGCACTATAGACATGGGACTCCTGAATGTGGGAGTTTGCTTAATTGTGGGTAGTTTCGTTGGGTAAATCTATTTTTAATACATTTTTATTATTTATTAATTTATGAATTTGAAAGTAAGGTTTAATTATTTTTAAACGGTTTTGTAATTAGCCATTTGGCAGAAATCGGTTTAAAGTTTCAATACCGTAAGTTTCACCGTTCGTGTTTTTGTTATTGCAATATCGAATATCTTTAGTTATCGATCAGGGGTCACCACTAACAGGCCGCCATCTTTTTGTAATTAGGAAAATATCGACTCTTCGAGATTTTTTAGGGGGAAAGCTACATTTTTATCTGGCAACACTTATTAAAGACGCCAAAAAGTGAACAAAACCAACCGACAATTACAATTAAAAGCAGAAAGAAAGCCATTAAGAGCAATATCAGATAGAGAGTGCCTTCGATTTGCTGTAAATCCCGATAATTTGGAAATGTGAATTACGTGCCGGAGATTAAGCGCCGAAGCTCGATCGCTGCCGCATTGCGTACCGGACCATTTCGTGATTTCCAATCGCGGCAAAGAAACAACACAAACCGCATTTGCCACATTTATCACGCACATATATCAGCTTGTCAGCCAAAGGGAGCTGCCCAGGAAATCCCAGGAGGGAGAGATCCCACCAAATTACGCTCATTTCGCGGCCACATAAATTTATCAGGCATCACACAGCATATTTTCAGCGCAGCCGCAATAAACATAAAGCTAAAGCCGGCGACTTTAATTAAGTGATCATGAACATGGGCAAACACAAATCGCCAACGGCGGCTGCTGGCCAAGAACTTTCGGATCTGGGAAACGGCCAAAACAAGATTAGACGCTGGATGCAAGCAGCAGCAGCAGGAGCACTTCAAATGTCGTTAGAACCGAGCAAATCTATGGCCACGGCCAATTCTTTTTATGGCCAGAGTCAGCAAACAAGATTTGAACCCTGGAAGCCGGAGACCCGGGAAGCCTGGAACCTTGGAACATGGCTGCCAGCCCGACTTCCTCCTGTAATTTAGCTCAGAGTGTGTATTTTATTTAAGCGTTTATTAGCTGATAAACCGAAATAGATAAATCGTGGTCCAAAGGGAAACCCAACTCCCTGAACGACCGTGTTCCTTTGCCTTTTACTTACCTTTAGCCCGTTGAAGGTTTTATGGCCAGCCGAAGGCGATGTATTCCAGTCTCGGCTTGCAGAGATAGATAATGGCAAATATTTTTACACACGCTAAAAACATTCACGCCGTCTTAAGAAAGTTGTTTGTTCACGCCCTATCCTGCAACTACAGTGGTACTTTTATTAGGTGACTACAAATCTACAATATTTACGACATTACCAGGTTAGAAAAACTCTGCCTTCCAGGCAACATTATGAAAGTTATGGAATGGAGTCATAGCCCAGTTCCAATAGCGCATTTTTCCTTATTGGAAGGCGGGGTGGAATTGGGGTGGACCATTCTTGGCTCTAGGTAAAACATAAAAATAGCTCTATTAAATCTATTTTACCTAGAAAACCCCACTGTATTTGTCTGTCTATAAATTACACCCTATTGCCAGGAACTTCCGTCTCCACCTTGTCTTATGTCATAATTATGAGAGCGGACCGCCTACCATATAAAGATGCTATCGGACTTCACGCAAAATTATTACGTTATCCCAAAACCCCGGGAGATGGAGACACAATTTTCTGTCATTCTAGCCAATTAACAGCGGGTCCATGCCCGGCTTTTTTTTTAGTTTTTCTCGTTAGCAAGCCAAAGTCTGATGAAAATCAGTCGGCGCGCCGGCTGAAAACTAAAAACTGAAAGTGGAAAATGAATGCGTGAGAAAATCGCCAACAGGTAGCGAACAATGAATATTGCGGACACTACTCTAAACATTGTTTCTGTTTCTGCCAAAGGTGTTCGGGCATTATTTTTTATGCCGGTCCCGTTGTTGGATAAGTTTTTACAGGGAAAGGCAAAGGAAGCGATAAGCCTGGGCCCGGGGACGGGGACTCGTGTTTGCGCATAAATTTCAAGTGTCATTTACCCGTCTTCGCATTTGTCTTTTGTTTCTCCTTTTTTGTTATTTTTTGGCACCTGTCCGAGAGATGACCGGGCCAATTTTGTTTTGTTTGTGCGTGCTCAACATTTTTAAGTTAATTATTTTTATTTGTTTTGCGCTGAGAAGAGCGAGAAAAGCGGCCTAAGCCGAAAAGCGCCTTACCCACACCCGTAAGTGGCCATGCTCTGGGTGGGCTCATAATTGTATTTATTTTGTATTATTTAACTTACTTTTAATTGATTTTTCAATGGTTTTTAATATGCGATTTTTCTGTTTATTTTCTTTGCAGCAAAAATGAAAATATTTTTGCCACTAGTCACGTGGATAGTGCTACTACTCTCGAGTACAGTAAGTACCCCATAAACCTCATACGTTATTAAACTAATTAGTGTTAAGTTGGCGGGGTTAAAGCTAAATATCGACGGGATTAGATCACAGGCCGCGGCTGGCTGGCTGGCATCAACAGTTAGCGCGAGGGTCATAATTAATTTATGGCTTCTCGAGAGGCCACGAACAAAAAGCCTTTCACGCCCCACCGCTGCAAAGAAGAGAAATATGATTAAATTTACGAGCTGCCACCTCATTATGAAACAAATTTCGGAACAAATAAATACACAAATGAGAAAAGAATCCCAGCCCCAGAAGTGAAAGATGGACAAACATTCGTTTCGGGAAAAGAAATAATACAGAATCCGAGGCCGCGAAGAGCAGGGAACAAATTATAGCGATGGAACCTTTGATGACCTAACGGTACCTGCCGTCCGGGTCTCATGCAAATGAGCCATAAAAAGAAATTACTGCAAAATGACTCGGGCATAGGTAAAGCATATTTATTAAACCTAACAGCTAGCTGTGAAATATCTCCAGGAGAGTGAGAGCAAGCTCCCAGCGGAAGAGCAAATAATTTGGCAGAAGAAACTCTAAGCAAAGAAAGGCTAGCAAGAGTGGCTAGTAATGACAGGGCTGGCGGAAGACCGGGCAGCAGAATCACCATGGTCATCGACTGGCCGAGGAACCAAGCCAAACCGAACCGAACCGAGCCAATCGATGGAAGAAAGCAAAGAAAACAACGTAATGAATAAAAATAGCCGCATTAGCTGTAAAAACGCTTTGATAGTCATCGATTTATGCAGTCGACGAGAACGCGGGACGGGGCGGAGCGAAGAGTGTCCGGTGTGAATGAGGGAACTCCAAGGGGGCTTTGAGAAATTGGCCAAACAGAATGAATGCTGCTCTAAGCCGAAAGCCGGCGAGTTCATTGACACCGAACACCGAACACCTCTCGCCGGTTTGTGGTTTTCTTTGCGACATTCTACCTCGGCCTCTGGCTCTCCTTTATGGATTTGCTTTCTTTTGTGCGTTCGGAGCTTGATTTATGCGAAGCAGTCATATTTCATTTGATTAGCTAGATACGCTTATAATTAATTGTGTATTTTTGAGATTTTATTTTTTTGCACACAACAAAAGACTCAGGCAACGAACTTGCCGGGAGACTGAGACTGACTGATGCTTTGTGTGTGCCAAGCCAATATTTGCTCATAGATCTGAGCATGCAAATAAGGGTTTTGACTATTTAACTCATCATTCAAACTAGATCCTGCTTTATAAGTTCACAAAACCTATTAAAATGTCAAGAAAAATCATCAAGTAGTAAATAATACTCTTGGCAGGACTAATTTGTTTTAGTACCACTGCCGGAGCGCGGTGACTGCAGGAGTTAATGCCAATTGACAGTTATAACGGATATGCACTTGAGCGTTGACGTGCAACGTCGTCATCATCTGTCTGACGTTGTCATTGCGCCTGTTAACAAGCTTGGAGAAGCTACGAAAAATTACTCATTGTAGTCGCCTGGCACCGCCGCTCAATGTCATGGGAGCTTTCAGCAGCCGCATCATCATCATCATCAGCATCAGTAGAGGCATCAGTAACATCAGCATCCACATCCACTTCGCACATCTTTGCTCGCACGCCTTTAATTGTTGCATCGCCTTAGCTGTTGGTGTTGCCTCAGTTGAGTGCATGTGCTGCTCATTGTGCCGCCTGTCAATTGATAAAAGTCGCTGAGACGTCGGCGGAATCTATTGTTTAGCAAGGCCGTTAGCGTTGCATGGCGTGAAGTGGGCACAAAACAAATACAATTGAAAGCCCAAAGCCACATAGAACTCGCTAGGGAGCACATGCGGGTGCTAGTCTTCCTCTCGAGCGGCGGCCCGATAAGAATCTGCCTAAAACAATTCGCGGCAAACTTGAACTTGACAGCCAGTGCCTCATGTTCGCACCTTCTGCGGCGGGGGTCGTGGAGCAATTTAAGCTGCTTTTATGGCCTCCACTCCAGCTCATTAGGCGCCCACAAGCACAAAAGCAAAGAAAATTGGCCTTAAATGAGGAAACTGGGAAAATGTGCTGGGATTCCATGTGGTAGTAAAGTAGCAATTGAATAGGAGCTGGCTTCGAAGTAATTGAGACACTGAACTCTGCACAGAATTAATTGGAAAATATAGAGAAAAGTGCAAATGATGATGATATAATAATTAAAGAAGAATTAAGAGCTGGCACATAAGACCTAAATACCTAAATAATCATCCTAAGCTTCAAAAGTAATGTTACATTGATGGAAATATAGTTTATATTGGTTTTAAAGACAAAGAATTATTAAAATGCCATCACTTAAGGGATCTTAACTAGTCTAGAGGCTACTTAAAACTCCTATGTACCTTCTCTTGTGAAATAGTAATCATTAACGCTCAAGCACGTTCGATTCTGTTATTTATTGTCGAAATCCCAACGTATACACCTTTATCTTGTCTTACAAGCATCTGAGCCTTTTCCAAATCTGATCTAACCACTTAATAACTATATTTGAGCGTAGGAAGTCGAATTGAGCGAGCTACAAAAATAGAAGTACAATCGTAGATGTATAACACGCCAGGCAATGCGACAAATTCAATACATGTATGGACGAAACTAGTTTTAATTCATTTTTGCTGGGGCACAAAAAGGTCTTAAGTGACAAACTTGTTTCCCCCAGCCAAGCCAGCTATCTAACACACACTCGAGCGGCAGTAGGCAAAGTTTTGGCCAAGAAAATATGGCAAGCGGCAAACAACTTTTGTTTTGCTAAAAGTAAAATCAGCCAAGTGTAACAATTAAGTGGCGGCAGCGGCGGCGGCGTCGGGCGAAACAACACAATATAGTGGAGACGGGACGGTCTAGAGTATACTGAACAGGTAGTACGATCTCGGGTCGTGCCCATATGGACCACATCGGGTTGAGAAATCTGAAGAAGCGCTGCCGGTGCTACGCCTGCTAAGCTTGCTGTATCTAATTTGAATTTAAATTAGTTTAGCGAAACCAGCTGGGGTCCGCCTAAATACTATGACTATATACCCTACGGAATGAGGTTGCAGCGAAGGTTGGGTATTAGGAAGAGGCTTTAACCCTTTGATATTTGTAAGCTAAATTGATAATAGAACAAATTAGGGTAGCGATAGTAGGTAAGAAATAGAAGAGTGATGTGTGTATGTGCTTCAATGTTTAGTTTAGTTTTCAAAGAGTGCTACTACGTTAAAGTTAATATTCGAACTTCCTTTTATAAATCCAAAAGAGTCACACTTAAATATTTAATTATAACCTATCATAGCAAGGGTTAATCTACAACTTCCTCATTTGTGGGCCTCTACAATTAACTAATACAATTCTATTGTGTGTTTGCTTGCAGGTACATTCACAATATACACAACAACCGCAACCATTCAAGACAAACTTGAGGGCGAATAGTCGGTTTCGCGGCGAGGTCTTCTATCTGAACCTCGAGGATGGCTACTTTGGCTGCCAAGTCAACGAGTCCACCGACTATTTGCAGCTATACGAACTATCGAAACTATGCGACGGCACCCAGGACTGTTATCTGGGTTCCGATGAGCTGAGCAAAGAGCTCAAATGCACAAGTGAGTATCAGAGCAAGGCGAATCTCTTTTGAAAGCTTTGGCTTAATGGCTTTTTGCCTAACCCCCCGGATGATCATGATCTCATGTTCGTATTTTCTGCAGATGACTGTGATAAGGATGGCACTCAGTGCACACATGGCGCGTGTTTGAACGGCGTCTGCCATTGCAATGACGGCTACGGCGGCTGCAATTGCGTGGACAAAGGTGAGTCGGAGATAGTGTCCCGAAAGCTGGCCTAGCTGGCTTACATAACTAAAACTAACGGTAACAAAAACCCCTTCCATTCCTGCGTTACAGATGAGAACGAATGCAAACAGCGTCCGTGCGATGTGTTCGCCCATTGCACAAACACACTGGGCAGCTTCACGTGTACCTGCTTTCCGGGCTATCGCGGCAATGGCTTCCATTGTGAAGGTAAGTGCTACACAGAGGAAAATGTATAGCTAAAAGAGGTTTTATTAGAATGTCAGACACTTATCTTTGCTTTTTTTCTTGAAAGACTAATAAAAGAAAACTTCTTAGTTCCTAAAATAACCTTTATTGATATCGAAACCGAGTAAATCTGTTAACTTGACCTTAATTGCATTCAGTTTCAGTTACTTTGGGTTTCTCTCTCTGTAACCTTAGTCCACACAGCCTCCGTTTTGGTTGCTTTGTATTACTTAGCATAATGACTGACCAGCCAACCAAGCAGAGTACAGATGATTGTTGTTTGCCGTTTTGTACTTCCGTCAACGTCTCTTTCTTAGCCCCAGACTTGGGTCGTTTTGTACCCTAGACCTAACGGTTTGTGCCATTCCCAGGCCAAGACGTCTCAAGTGCCCAGCCTCCAAAGCTGAAAATGTAACAAAAGACGCGGCCAGACAATAATATGAAAGCTTTCTCAGCCAGAATAGAGTAATACTTATCTGCGAGGTAATAATAATGACCGTGTAGCGATTACACTTGAGTGCTTGGTGGCTTGGCAAGGCTGGAGCGGATTAGAGAGCCACGGGCGGCATATCTAATACCAGACTGGAGCTCGCTGGAGCACTCTGGAGCTCTCTGGACCTGGCCAAACGAATTTCGAAATATCTCAATCAGTTTCCGCCGATCTACTGCTACAGTTTCGATCCCGGGGTCGGTTCCATTTGCTCGTTAGCCTAAGTGCCGCTCAGCAGGGACCAAAAAAGAAGGAACAAAAAATGCTAGAGGATAGAACTCTCTCCCTGGGTTCTGGGCGCACCTGTTTCCCCACATGATGCTAGTACGGGCCTGGGTATACGACAGTGACAAACCGGCTGGTATAATTGTACTGCGGCTAATGTTACGTAATAAAAACACATTATGGCATCACAAAAAAAAAACCAAAGAAGAACGAATCGAAAACAAGAAGAACGGCGAGAGCGCAGCGGTAATAACTAGGAAAGTGTACGAAGAGGTTAGCTTCTTTCTTCTCCGCCACAAGTAGTTCAGCTTCAGCTTCGTCCCGAGAGTGCCTATTCTTTATAGATGATGATGATGGCGGTGATAATGATGCGGCTGAATCCGGGGGAACGAACAATAAAAAGCCACAGACAGACGGCACATTTGTGGCAATGCTTTCGCGCCATGCAACACATCGTGGCTGTCTGTTAGACGGAGAATCAGTGTCATGTAATCTGACCCCGAACATGGACACGCCAGAACTTTCAACACTCCCGAGCAGGCGAAGGAGAAAGAGGAGGAGGTTGGAGAGGCCGCTGCCACGCCCCACCACCTGCATTCGATGCGATGCGATAACGAGCGCAAATTTCACAGACCCTCTCTCCTAAGTATGAAGACGTTGCCAAGATTCTAGATTACATGTGACGACGACTGAGCCTCCAAGTCCCCCATATCATCCATCCCAGCGTCAGGCATGCATAAATTCCGAGCAGCGACGTGTAACGCCAGCATCGCATTTCAGTCGCATTATCTAATTCTTTTCTATAGAACTTTTTTCACATATTTTTCACGATGCCATGATTGCGTTCGCCAACTTGCATTGGGGACAGCGCAGGGCCCTTCCCCGGACAGGGTGAACCATCTAGAACCTCGCAATTGTCTGTAATCATCTGAATTAGTTTGCGAAATGCGATGAGAAAGTCTCTTGGTCGCCTGTCTGTGTGCGTGGAATAGTTGAATCTCCTTCAGGGGGAGACACACGCACTCCTTCCTTTCCCAGGCCAAATGCTCTTAAACACACAATTAAATGCTGATGTTCTCTGACAGTATCAGTAGCAGTATCAGTACCAGTAGCTGCTAGCATAATTCTGGAATTAATTTATATAAGGAGGTGAATTTACTTGAGAGGTTTAGATCAAAGATTAGCTCGTCTTTTTGTGATGGAGGGAATATATTAATTTAAAGATTATTTGCCTAGAAAGGGGTGTACTTTTAATGGGAATTGTAATTGAAAACTAGGGTATTCCTTCTTCTCAGGGCGAAATGTATTTATTGTAAATTATTTTCATATATTTAGAAAAAGTAGTTTAGCGTTATATTCCTGAATTCTGAATGCTCAAATCAAGCCTAAATACTAAAATAAATACAATAAAACGTATAACCCCTTCTAAAAAAAGTTTAGATATTTATTTTAGTGTGTTCTCATTTTTAATCACCTTCTCAAATAATTTCTTTATGCATTTCCTGAGGTCCACATCAAGTTTTTCATTAGCCAGCAGAAATAGGCCATCGTAAAGTGCCATAAAACCATTTCCTTTTGAGCCTTAAATCTCTGTTTGAAGTAAATTTCCGCCTCGAGAGGGGCCAATGTCTTGCTCTCATCTTGCCAACACCCAATTTTTGCATCGGATGCAAAGTGTCCCCGCCAGCGTGTTATGTAAATCCAGTTTCTGCATCAAGTTCACCCAATAAACTTAGCAACAAATCACGCCTGCCGCCTGCTCTTGGCTTAGAGACACATTTTGCGTATGGCGATTGTGTGTGTGTTTGGCTACAGGTACGAGTATACCTGCTTTCCTGTTTCTTTTTGCCTTTTTTATGCACCTAACGGTGGTTTGTGGCAAACACCTGTTTCAGACTCCGAGGCGCATTATTTCATGTTCATAACTCAAACGCGTTCGATGCGGATGGCTTCGATGGCTTCGTTAACGCATCGCAAAAGTCCAGTTATGCAATGACTATTGAAAAATTAAATATACACACGTAGGCAGGGAGAGAGACTAACCAAGAGAGAGAGTGGGCTGTGAGCTATCGATCCTTCTAATGCAATAAATGGAGTGAGTCTCCCCAGTTGAGTGCTAAAATTTATTTCCACTTGGCCGGCGACCAAAAGAGAACAAGGCGCGAATATAACTGGTGCTGGTCCGCTCCGCTCCGGCTTGGCCAGGCACGTTCACCAGGCGGCGACTGCTGCTGCTGCTGCTCCCTTTCGATTCGCTAACTGGGGCAGATCATTAAAACGGATAAAATAGATTGTGCCCACGTAGGCAACGCCGTCACAGCTCTCCAGCTCCAGCTTCGGCTTCGGCTCTTGGAGATCGAGGCGGTAGCGTTGTCGGCGCTTAATGCCGCCTGTCCTCAAAATGCCGCAAACGGCACTGCCTCCAACTCCCGGCTCCGACTACAGCTCCATCTCTGTCTCGGGTCTCCCGTTTCCCAAAACCAAAGCCGAAACCGACACCAACTTCAATCCGCCGTCTTGGGGCCCGGTCGACGCACCAGTTGGAGATCAACGTCAGTTGATAAGCTTGGCCAGTTTTTCGTTCCGTTTTTTTTAATACCCTCTTTCAAGGAGGTTTTACTGACAAGTTGAAGAATTTAAATTGTGGGGTTTTTAAGAAGATATTTTAGTTAAATATTAAAATCAGATAATTATGAAGTTAAGTTTAATTTTAAAATGTAAATTAAAGTCCTTCTGTAGCAAGCTTGGGAACGAGTGATGGCCAGGCTATATTAAAATTGCATTTGTGTAAGAAAAGGAACAAAATTTCAAGAAAAATGGGTCAAAATGTGCAATATTTCATTTAAAAATAGTTGTGACTAAAAAAATTGCTCAATAACTCTAAAAGACTACTTTCAAAATTATACCGGCGCTTTGCTTACCTTCGGGCGGACTCTCAAGTCAGGGCTTTGGGCATCCTGCTTTAGAATAATAAAATGTGAAGAGTATTCCCAGCATGGCACCTCTTTTCAGTTTGTTTTCGTTTTCGGTCAGAACATATTCGCCCCGATCCATTGCTGGGCCTCCCTACTATTTTAATTCTCTTTGTAGTTGAAATCTTCTTTTATTTTTGCAAGGTACTTTGCACTTTTTGCATATCAAAATGGCAGCAATTAATTCTCATGTCGATGCCGGCGCGGCGCTGATAAGGCATGAAAATGGCTTTAAGCGTCGGCATTGACACGCCTAATTATACGCGCGTGTGTGTTGCCACATTTACGCACAAATGAGGGGCGGCGGCGGCTTCGCCAAGAAAAGCCACCCATGGCTTTGGCTTTACCAAGTGGTCCGGATCCGGATTTGGCTGACATCACTTGCCGGCCCGGCCCGGCCCCGACCTTGATCTTAGAGGAGCATACTCCCTAGTCGCATGGCATAATTGCGTAATAAATTGTTAACTAATTTCGGTTTTCTTTATTACCTGAGCTACTTATGTATATTTTTTTAGCCCGAGTTCAAGTTCAACTGTGTGTTTTGGCTAGAGTTTTGGCTTTGAGCTCTGGTTTATTGTTATTTATTCGACCTGCTAATCATCGCACGGCAGTGGAGCATGAAAGTCGTGTCCGCTCGTAAATTGTATCTCTTCTATATGGTATATATATGTGCACACACGGATGCAGGCGAAATCAAGGCACGAATGTCATAATTCAAATGGCTTTGGAGCTCGGAAAGCAACAAATGCAACGCGAATGCGCCAAATGCTAATTAGTCTAGTTCAGCAATTACACAATCTATTAGATAGACGCCAGCCAGACCAGACTGTATAGATTAGTTTTTGTTGATTTTCACTGTAGTCTGATTGATAATTAGTTTTAATTGGAGCCGAGAGAGCTGCACAAAAGAAAAAGTCCAATATTATTTAAATGAAATCACAACTTAATTATAGAAGAGCAGCCAGGAAATGCGAAAAAGATATTAAGCTATTTCTAAGAACCAAAGTTCGCATTAGTAGCATATAGAAAAAGAGATAAAATAATAACCTTCTAAGCATTTCCCTTTTTCTGCATTCGTGCCCCCGTGTGTGTGGCTTTAATGACCAGATCACCGCCTTTTAAAATGCCACTTAGATGGAACAAGTCTCTCTTGTTCTGACGATTATGGTTAGCATTTTCGAGCCGAACAGGAAATCCAAGAAGACTACGGCGGCACTGCTTACGGCAGCCAACGAGAATTATGTCAGCATCATTTCAGGCAATCATTCGGCTTAATCACATTGAGTCACGCATATTTGATTGCTTTTAAAGCGGTCAAATCTGATAGCCAATGGGGAAATCCAAGAAGAACGCCTACTGGAAAAAATAGCATTGCCAAAATAGAAATATAATTCGCGAGAACAGAAGTCCATCTCTTAGAGCAGGGAAGTAATTAAATTTACACTTCCCAGAGATGAGTTTCTCAGTCCAACAGGCTGTAAGCATATCAGTCCTGGCAGGAGATGCAACAGCCGTGCTAAGTTCATTAGACAGCCTTTGGTCAATGGCCCTGGGATCCCAGATCCCAGATCCCAGTTGAGGATCGAGTCTAGCCTGCTGTCGTCTTGCCAGTCGCATTGCATAAAGTAATTAAACTGACATTGAAACTTAGAAGAACACAGAATGCTTCCTGCTTCTGGAACAGAGAGAGAGAGAGAGAGAGCTCTCCTGGGCCTAGGCATGAGATCGAGTCTCCTGGTGGACGAGTAATGATGACATTGAGTAATCAGAGTTTGCAATTGCAGCAAACAACAGCAAGAACGTGGCGATGCCGGCAAACATGGAATGCTGTCATATCAGTTGGTTGTTAAGAGCAAATACCAGTTTCGGTGCTCCCCGCCGCACCGCCAGAGTGATGATCCTCTTAATTTATAAGCTAAAAACTAGTAATTATAACTGAACGTCCAGGCGGACGGCCATCTCGTTCTGCTTGTAATTATAAGGCACTCACTATCCCGACGCCGCTGTTCCTCGCCCTTCCTAGCCATTTCTCACTCCCAGGGTCCTTGTCTTTGGCTTTTGCCAACTTTTGTACTTATGTCATATTAGCCATAAATGTACAACTTTTGCCTGTGCGCTTGCCCCAATGATTAATGGGCCCAGATTGCGCTGGAGCGGCTGCCCATGCCTGCCCTGCCTGCCTGCCTGCCCTCTGCCTTGATTCCCTACCCTACCATGCCTGAATTGCCGCTTCATTGGCTCCGCCGTCTGGCTATATTGAATTCTCAGTACGCGGCTGGCTGCGCGCTATTGGAGCAGAAAGCCCTGATCCCAAGCTCATCCTCCGCCCAGTCTTCCGCCTGAGCAGGGCTTTAGATTCAGATTCCGAGACAGAGCTGGGCTTAGCTGAAAGGTTAGATGGCTTTGCTGGCTTATGCAATTGTAGAATTCTTGTGAATGTATTAAAATGAAGGCCGAGAGATAGCTACTTATACCAACTTGGTTGGGGAAGGGATTTTAGATTTCTTTGTTGGATTGAAGGGAATGTTTGTGTATTTAATTCATACTTGTATTTATTGGTTCTTCGAGCCGGATTCTACGGAATACGTTTTTTTCGACGACATTGTCTTGTGACTTTGTTATTTTTTATTTTAACTTGGCCTTTTGTTAATTGGTTTTTAATATATTATATTTATTTATATCTTCGAAAAAACCCTCCAAAAACACGATATGCATTCCGAATCTCAAAAATAACCAAATGGAAATGGGTTGTCCCATTAACATTGACCACACAGCCAATTGGTATGCAAAGCGTATGCAACTGGTGCATCCTGTGCTGTGACATTGCAAGCAGCTTGGCTGCCGCGCCGCTGAAATGACACTGAAATGTCATGCGTAACATGCAAATCTCGGATGCATCCATTGCAACTGCAACAGCAGCAGCAGAGGCAGCGATTCCAACTCCAAGTTTGCGGCCACAAAGCGAGCAAAGCGCATTCAAGCGGCAAAATGCGTAGAGCTCCTAGAATGAGGTTGAGCTTGGACGCTACACGCAACGAATAAGCAACTGCCAAGAGCCCGAAATCGAGTATAAAGTCTCTTAGATAAAATGTATTTACTAGAACATCTTTAGTTTAAAGTTGTCCAAAGATTTAGGAGTTCTTAGAAGACAAGTAAGGAAGAATTCAATAATAAATAACAAGTTAAAGCTTGAAAAATGCTAGTTTTCTCTCTCTGTGTAACTGCCGAAGGTGGATATTAATGCCATGCGTTTGGCTTTTAATTACTTGTCATTTGTTGCGTGGCACATTCGATTAATCACAAACGTCTCACTCTTTTTTCCCCGCAGACGTTGACGAATGCCAAGATCCCGCGATAGCAGCGCGATGCGTGGAGAACGCCGAGTGCTGCAATCTGCCGGCGCACTTCCTTTGCAAGTGCAAGGACGGCTATGAGGGCGACGGCGAAGTTCTCTGCACGGATGTCGATGAGTGCCGCAACCCGGAGAACTGCGGACCCAACGCCTTGTGCACCAACACGCCGGGCAACTACACGTGCTCGTGCCCCGATGGATTTGTGGGCAACAATCCCTATCGGGAGGGTTGCCAGGATGTGGACGAGTGCTCGTATCCGAATGTCTGCGGACCCGGTGCCATATGTACGAATCTCGAGGGCAGTCATCGCTGCGACTGCCCGCCGGGATACGATGGAGATGGACGCTCGGAGACCGGCTGCGTGGATCATGACGAGTGCGCCCGCTCGCCCTGCGGCCGGAATGCGGACTGTTTGAATACGGAGGGCAGCTTTCGCTGCCTGTGTCCGGAGGGATACAGCGGTGACCCGATGCACGGCTGCGAGGGTGAGTTTTTAGTCATAAGTTCGCGATTTCATTCGTTTGACATTGCTCCATTTTGGTTGTTTTTTGCACTTGTTTTTTGGCTGAATTTGAAATTGGCGGCACCCTCAACAAACACCAAACACACACACATATCTCTAAACTCGTACATTTTGCACCGCAACATGCAACATTAATACAAATTAATGCCTAACGCCGGCAGATGTCGATGAATGCGCCACTAACAATCCATGCGGTTTGGGTGCTGAATGCGTGAACATGGGCGGTAGCTTCCAGTGTCGCTGTCCCCTCGGCTTTGTGCTCGAGCACGATCCGCATGCGGACCAAGTGCCACAGCCAAACCCCCAACAACTGGGCTACGGGCCGGGGGCGACGGACATCGTGCCCCTACCAGAGGACCTCGGGCGCCGGGCTGGCCTGCCTGGACATTGACGAGTGCAACCAGCCGGATGGCGTGGCCAAGTGCGGCACCAACGCCAAGTGCATTAACTTCCCCGGCTCGTATCGCTGCCTGTGTCCGAGCGGATTCCAAGGACAGGGCTATTTGCACTGCGAGAGTTAGTATCCTGCCTGCTTTTGCGTTTTGTTAGAGCTCTCTTCGGAATTCCTTTTAATATAAATAAATGATAAATAAGTTACACCGAATAAAGAGCTCTGACAAGTATTTAGCACACAGGGCTGGCATATCCCTCTGTTATCTTTAAGGACTTGCTGGCCTTGTGTTTGCTTTCTCCTCTGCTATCCACCACCCTCTCCCAGCTGTCTTGCAAGCTTTAAGCTTAGCTTATCTGCTTTCCCAGCAGGTGCTTCCTATTGTACTCCCGTAGTCCCACCGTTCTATGTTCTATTCTTCATTTTTATCTCCCAACCTACCTACCCGCTCCCCCACTTCACGCTATGCTCCCTCGCCTTCCATCCGATTCCGTATTGTTTTGCATACTAATTTAATTAATTTTAATATATATTTAACTCAACCCACAACCCGCAAACCGCCAATGAACACGCGTTGCCCCTGAACCATCATCATCACTCCTGTCCCTGTCCCTGCACCGACCGGAAACCGAAACCCGCGTAGACATCAACGAGTGTCAGGATAATCCGTGTGGGGAGAACGCTATATGCACGGACACCGTCGGCAGCTTCGTGTGCACCTGCAAGCCGGACTATACCGGCGATCCTTTCCGAGGATGCGTGGACATTGACGAGTGCACGGCCCTGGATAAGCCTTGTGGACAGCATGCCGTGTGCGAGAATGCCTCGCCGGGTTACAATTGCAAGTGCCCGCAGGGCTACGATGGCAAACCCGATCCCAAGGTGGCCTGCGAACAGGTGGACGTCAACATCCTCTGTACCAGCAACTTCGATTGCACCAACAACGCGGAGTGCATCGAGAATCAGTGCTTCTGTCTGGACGGCTTCGAGCCCATTGGAGCAAGTTGTGTGGATATCGATGAGTGCCGCACCCATGCGGACGTCTGTGGTCCCCACTCGCAGTGCCTGAACACACCCGGATCCCACAGCTGTGATTGCGAGGCTGGCTATGTGGGCAGTCCCCCGAGGATGCCCTGCAAGCAGCCCTGCGAAGATGTCCGGTGCGGCGACCATGCCTACTGCAAGCCCGATCAGAATGAGGCCTACTGCGTGTGCGAGGAGGGATGGACCTACAACCCGAGCGATGTCTCGGCGGGATGCGTGGATATCGATGAGTGCGATGCACTTCATGGACCCTTTGGAAGCTGCGGTCAGAATGCGACCTGCACGAACAACGCCGGAGGCTACACGTGCGCCTGTCCGCCCGGCTACTCGGGCGATCCGCATGCCAAGTGCGTGGACGTGGACGAGTGTCGGTCTGGGGCCAGCAAGTGTGGAGCCGGAGCCGAGTGCGTGAACATGGCCGGCGGCGGGTATACCTGCCGCTGCCCCGAGAACACCATTGCAGATCCGGATCCCAGTGTGCGCTGCGTGCCCATCGTGAGCTGCTCCCGCAGCGAGGACTGTCCCGGCAATGCCATCTGTGACGAAACCAAGCGCTGCCTGTGCCCGGAACCGAATATTGGCAACGATTGCCGTCATCCCTGCGAAGCCCAGGACTGCGGCGCCCATGCCCAGTGCATGTTGGCCAACGGACAGGCTCAGTGCCTATGTGCTCCTGGATACACTGGAAACGCAGCTCTTCCCGGAGGCTGCAACGACATCGACGAGTGCTCGCGGGCCAATCCCTGCGCCGAGAAGGCCATTTGCACGAATACCGCTGGCGGCTACCTGTGCCAGTGCCCAGGCGGCTCCAGTGGCGATCCGTACCGCGATGGCTGCATTACCTCAAAGACTGTGGGCTGCTCCGACGCCAATCCCTGTGCGACGGGCGAGAGCTGCGTCCAGGACTCCTACACCGGCAGCAGTGTCTGTATCTGCCGGCAGGGCTACGAGCGAACCGGAGAACGGCCAGTGCCAAGACGTGGACGAGTGTTCGGCCCAGCGAGGAGGAAAGCCCGCCTGTGGCCTGAATGCTCTCTGCAAGAACCTGCCCGGCAGCTATGAGTGCCGCTGCCCGCAAGGACACACTGGCAATCCTTTCGTCATGTGCGAGATCTGCAACACGCCGGAGTGTCAGTGCCAGCCGCCCTACAAGCTCCTGGGCAACAGTTGCGTGCTGGCGGGCTGCTCCAGCGGCCAGGCCTGTCCCAGTGGAGCAGAGTGCATCTCCATAGCCGGAGGAGTGAGCTACTGTGCTTGCCCCAAGGGCTATCAAACCCAACCCGATGGCAGCTGTGCCGACATCAACGAGTGCGAGGAGCGTGGAGGAACCCAGCTCTGCTCGTTCGGAGCTCAGTGTGTGAACACCCCGGGAGGCTATAGCTGCCACTGTCCGGAGGGATACCTGGGCGATGCCTACAATGGACTGTGTGCCCCGGCTCAGCGGAAGTGCGCGGCCGACAAGGAGTGCGCCAGCAACGAGAAGTGCATCCAGCCGGGAGAGTGCGTGTGCCCGCCTCCCTACTTCCTGGATCCGCAGGACAACAACAAGTGCAAGAGCCCCTGTGAACGCTTCCCGTGCGGCATCAATGCCAAGTGCACGCCCTCGGATCCACCGCAGTGCATGTGCGAGGCTGGCTTTAAGGGAGATCCCCTCCTGGGCTGCACGGACGAGGACGAATGCGCCCACCTCCCTGCGGCTATGGAGCCTACTGTGTGAACAAGAAGGGTGGCTACCAATGCGTGTGCCCCAAGGGCTTCACCGGAGACCCGTACAAGAGTGGCTGCATCCTGGAAACCGGCACCCCAAAGAGCAAGTGCCTGAGCAACGACGATTGCGCCAGCAACCTGGCATGCCTGGAGGGCAGCTGCGTCAGCCCGTGTGTCAGCCTCCTGTGCGGCTCCAATGCCTACTGCGAGACGGAGCAGCATGCGGGCTGGTGTCGCTGTCGCGTGGGCTTCGTGAAGAACGGAGACGGCGACTGCGTGTCCCAGTGCCAGGATGTGATCTGCGGCGAGGGAGCCCTGTGCATTCCCACCAGCGAGGGACCGACCTGCAAGTGCCCGCAAGGACAACTGGGCAATCCCTTCCCCGGCGGAAGCTGCAGCACGGATCAGTGCTCGGCCGCCAGGCCCTGCGGTGAGCGACAGATCTGCATCAACGGCCGGTGCAAGGAGCGCTGCGAGGGCGTGGTCTGTGGCATCGGGGCCACCTGCGATAGGAACAACGGAAAGTGCGTCTGCGAACCCAACTTTGTGGGCAATCCCGATCTGCTCTGTATGCCGCCCATTGTCCAGGCCATTTGCTCGCCCGTGTGTGGGGAGAATGCTCATTGTGAGTACGGGTTGGGACAGAGCCGATGTGCCTGCAATCCCGGAACCTTTGGCAATCCCTACGAGGGCTGCGGGGCGCAGAGCAAAAACGTCTGCCAGCCCAACAGCTGTGGCCCCAACGCCGAGTGCCGAGCCGTGGGCGACCGCATCTCCTGTCTGTGCCCTCAGGGTTTCAGTGGCAATCCCTACATTGGCTGCCAGGACGTGGACGAGTGCGCCAATAAGCCTTGTGGTCTCAACGCTGCCTGTCTGAACACAGCCGGAGGATTCGAGTGCCTGTGCCTGTCGGGTCACGCCGGCAATCCCTACAGCAGCTGCCAGCCCATCGAGAGCCGGTTCTGCCAGGACGCCAACAAGTGTCAGTGCAACGAGCGAGTGGAGTGCCCCGATGGCTACAGCTGCCAGAAGGGTCAGTGCAAGAACCTCTGCTCCCAGGCGTCCTGTGGCCCGCGGGCCATTTGCGATGCCGGCAAGTGCATCTGCCCCATGGGCTACGTGGGAGACCCTCAAGACCAGGTCAATGGCTGCAGCGTTCGTGGCCAGTGTGGCAACGATGCCGACTGCCGGCACTCGGAGATCTGCTTCCAGTTGGGCAAGGGACTACGCAAGTGCGTGGACGCCTGCTCCAAGATCCAGTGCGGACCCAACGCCCTCTGCGTGGCGGATGACCATCGTTCCTCTTGCATCTGCTCCGATGGATACTTCGGCAACCCGAGCAACCTGCAGGTGGGCTGCCAGCCGGAAAGAAAGGTGCCTGTGGAGGAGGAGGACAAATGCCGGACGGACAAGGACTGTGAACGAGGATTTGGCTGTCAGACAGCCGGCGCACATGGCGCCCGGGAATGCGTGAACCTCTGCTCTAACGTGGTCTGCGGACCCAACGAGCTGTGCAAGATCAACCCGGCTGGCCATGCGATTTGCAACTGCGCCGAGAGCTATGTATGGAACCCAGTAGTGTCCTCCTGCGACCTTCCGACTGCGCGATGCCTTGTCCGGGCGCCGTGGCTGCATCTGCGACGCCTTCACCTGCCCGGCCAACTCTGTGTGCGTGGCCCGCCAGCACCTGGGACGCTGCGATTGCCTGCCCAACTTCGTGGGAAATCCGAATGATAGGAATGGATGCCAGCCGGCGGTGAAGCATCAGTGCAAGAGCCACGCCGAGTGCCAGGAGTCAGAGGCCTGCATCAAGGATGAGGCCACACAAACCCTGGGTGTCGCCCGGCCTGCGAAACTGTGAAGTGCGGACCCCGTGCCGTGTGCATCACCAACAACCACCAGGCGCAGTGTCAGTGTCCGCCCGGACCCTTCGCTGGAGACCCTTACGATCCCTTCAATGGCTGCCAGAGCGTGCCCTGTGTGTACAACCACGACTGTCCGCCCAGCCAGATGTGCAACCGGATGACCCACACCTGCTACGATGTGTGCGACGAGGAGTCCTGCGGCGAGAATGCCATCTGCCTGGCCGAGGATCACCGCGCCGTTTGCCAGTGTCCACCCGGCTTCAAGGGAGACCCGTTGCCGGAAGTGGCTTGCACCAAGCAGGGCGGATGTGCAGCCGGAACCTGCCACGCCTCGGCCATTTGTGAGGTGACCCCAGAAGGACCTGTGTGCAAATGTCCGCCCCACTTCGGGGGAGATCCCAAGACCGGAGGGCTGTCGTCCCGAGGGCCAGTGTCCCAACGGAGACGCCGACTGCCCCGCCAACACCATCTGCGCCGGAGGAAGGTGCCAGAATCCCTGCGACAATGCCTGCGGAGCCAATGCCGAGTGCAAGGTGGTTAACCGGAAGCCCGTCTGCAGCTGCCCCCTGCGATTCCAGCCTGTCTCCGATACGGCCCGCGATGGCTGTGCCCGCAGTCCGTCCAAGTGTCTCACCGACGTGGACTGCGGCGGCCAGCTGTGCTTCAACGGCCAGTGCCGCATCGCCTGCCGGAACTCAGCGGACTGCTCGGATGGCGAGTTGCCAGAGCAACGTCTGCGTGGTGGCCTGCCTGGACCACAGCCAGTGCACCAGCGGCCTGGCCTGCGTGGACGGCCACTGCACCATCGGCTGCCGCAGCAACAAGGAGTGCAAGCAGGATCAGTCCTGCATCGAGAACAAGTGCCTGAATCCCTGCCAGTCGGGCAGCAGCTGTGGCCCCAACGCCCTCTGCAGCATTGCACAGCACAGGAGCCAATGCAGCTGCCCCGAGGGCTTCGAAGGAAACCCCACGCCCGAGCAGGGATGCGTGCGAGTGCCGGCTCCCTGCCTGGCGAGCAACCAATGCCCCAATGGACACATGTGTATTGGAAACCAATGCAACCTTCCTTGCACCAAGACCTCGGCCTGCGCCATCGGCGAGCGTTGCTACCAACAGGTCTGCCGGAAGGTCTGCTACACGAGCAACAACTGCTTGGCCGGCGAGATCTGCAACTCGGACAGGACCTGCCAGCCCGGCTGTGAATCGGATGCGGACTGTCCGCCCACCGAGCTGTGCCTCACCGGCAAATGCAAGTGCGCCACTGGCTTTATAGGCACGCCCTTCGGCTGCTCGGATATTGATGAGTGCACGGAGAAGCCTTGCCATGCCAGCGCCGTGTGCGAGAACGTTCCTGGATCCTATCGATGCGTCTGCCCCGAGGGAACTGTCGGCGACGGCTACGCCCAGCAGCAGGGCTGCTCCAAGTCAGGCTGTGCCACAAGTCCGAGGATTGCCCCAATAACCTGGCCTGCATCCATGGCAAGTGCACGGATCCCTGCGCTCACACCGTATGCGGAGCCAATGCCCTTTGCCAGGCGGAGGGTCACGAGGCTTTGTGCAGCTGTCCCGGCGGATACTTGGGAGATCCCAACGACACCGGCGTGGGTTGCTTTAAGGTCGAGTGCATCGATCACGAGGACTGTGCCGGCGATCGTGCCTGCGACGCGGAAACCAATCGCTGCATCAAGCCATGCGACCTGACCAGTTGCGGTAAGGGTAACTGCCATGTGGAGGACCACAAGGCCGTGTGTGCCTGCTACGAGGGATACCAGTTGGTCACGAATGGAGTCTGCGAGGATATTAACGAGTGCCTGTCCAAGCCCTGCCACAGCACCGCCTTCTGCAACAACCTGCCGGGAAGCTACAACTGCCAGTGCCCTGAGGGCCTGATAGGAGATCCTCTGCAGGCTGGCTGCCGCGATCCCAGCGAGTGTCTCAGCGATGCGGACTGCCCGGTCTCGGCCAGCTGCCAGAACTCCCGGTGCCGCAGTCCCTGCGAGCGCCAGAATGCCTGCGGACTGAATGCCAACTGCCAGGCTCAGGCCCACCAAGCAGTCTGCACTTGTCCCGTGAATTCCCGCGGAGATCCCACCATCGAGTGTGTGCACATCGAGTGCTCGGACAACGACGACTGCTCCGGGGACAAAGGCCTGCTTGGACGCGAAGTGCATCGACCCCTGCTCGCTGCCGAATGCCTGTGGAGCTCAGGCTCGCTGCTCGGTGCAGAACCACATCGGAGTCTGCTCGTGTGAGTCGGGAAGCACCGGAGATGCCAAGCTGGGCTGTGTGCCGCTGCAGTACTGCCAACAGGACGAGCAGTGCGCCCAGGGAAGCATCTGCTCCCACGGCATCTGCAGTCCCCTGTGCAGCACCAACCGCGATTGCATTTCGGAGCAACTGTGCCTGCAGGGCGTCTGCCAGGGAACCTGCAAGTCGAACTCCACCTGTCCCCAGTTCCAGTTCTGCTCGAACAACATTTGCACCAAGGAGCTGGAGTGCCAGGCGGACGGAGATTGCGGCGAGGACGAGACCTGCCTGAGCGATGCCTACGGGCGGGCAGGTGTGAGTCCGTGTGCTTGGGTCGCGCCGCCTGCGGCAGGAATGCCGAGTGCGTGGCACGCTCCCATGCCCCCGATTGTGTGTGCAAAGAAGGATTCTTCGGTGACGCCAGGTCGGGATGCCGGAAGATCGAGTGCTCTACGGACGAAGATTGCTCCAATGACAAGAGCTGCGACAACCACATGTGCAAGATTGCCTGCCTCATCGGCCAGCCGTGCGGAGAGAACGCTCTCTGCACCACGGAGCACCATCAGCAAGTGTGCCACTGCCAGCCCGGCTTCAGCGGAGATCCGCGAGTACGCTGCGATGTAATCGACTTTTGCCGCGATGCTCCGTGCGGACCCGGAGCCCGTTGCCGGAACGCGAGGGGGTCATACAAGTGCACCTGTCCCACGGGACTCGTTGGTGATCCGTACAACGAGGGCTGTCGCAGCTCCGTGGAGTGCGAGACCAACGAGGACTGTCCCCCGCATGCTGCATGCACCAAAACGAACGGGGTGGCCAAGTGCCGCGATGTCTGTGCCCAGCTGCAATGTGGCCCCAATGCGGAATGTGTTCCGAAGGGCCATGTGGCGCAGTGTGCATGCCGCAGCGGCTACGATGGCCAACCCGCCGACCGGGTGGCCGGCTGTAAGCCGCTGCCCGTCCCCTGTCAGGTCACCGGCGACTGTCCGACCAACACTTACTGCTCGGATAGCGTCTGCAAACGTAAGTACTAACCCCGACCCAGCACCGGGCCTAAACCGACTACCAGACAGCGTAAAATTGGTTAATCTACCTACCACCAACCTCTATTTTTAGTACTTACTTACATACTTACCAAAACTAGCACCGATATTATTACGGGAGATGTTGTGGTACTAAGAGAGTCTCCAAGGCTAAGTTTTTCCTCCAGGGCTACCTTTAAAAATAATAGAAAAAATAAATTTAAATGTTTTTGAATTGAAGTATTTACTTAGAACAAGTGTCGAAGCTTTTGTTTAACTGTAAGGTAAAGTCTAGATTTAACCATAATGTTCATGAAAAAATTTTCGAATAATATTAATATATATATATTTTTTTGTATTTTTTAAATGCAAAAGAACAATCGATTTGTGAAGCTCCAGGGACTCGGATTGAGTCCTTCGAGCCGGATTGTTTGAGTGCAAGTTAGTTATGGATGCTTAAATCATTATGTTTCTGTCTCTGTGTCTGTGCCTGAGTACCATCCAGGATCGGAACCAATGGGAGTTTCATAGACCGTTCTAAATCCTCAAAGTTTACGTCTGACCATTTCACGGACTGACCAATACATAGTTTCTTCAAAACTACTAAAGTGTTAAGGAATCTATATCGATCCTTTTCGATTTTAAATAAGAAATCATTAACTATACCTACGAATAGCTACCACAACATCTCCCCAGACTAATCACTAGAACCTTGGACTGGCTTAGAGGCTACGCATTAAACCAAAAGATAATTTATAACTTAGACTAACTTAACTGCAAACTAACTTAACTGAAAATACAACAAATTACACACAAACGAACAAACACGCCACGAACATTGCGAGACCGTAACGCCAACAGGGAAGACTTTCTCCTATATTTATATCTGATCACTCATTAACCTCCAATCACCCTTCCCTATAGCTGCCTGCGTGCTGGACACCGAATGTGGACCGTCGGAGGTGTGCCAGGGTGGACAATGCTTCAATCCCTGCCTGCAGCCGCAGGCTTGTGGTCAGAACGCCGAATGCGTCATCCAAAATCACCTCAAGCAGTGCCACTGCCCCGAGGGCTTCACAGGCGATTCAGCCAAGGAGTGCGTCCGCGTGCCGGTGGCCTGCGATGGTGACTGTGCCCTGGCTACACCTGTCGCGACTCCATGTGCCTGCCAGTGTGCCACAACGACCTGGAGTGCGCCTCCAACGAGAAGTGCCTGAAAGGCAACTGTATGCGTAAGTGATCTTCGACACATATCCCATTGAAGGATTCTATAAAATCCTGTTCCCTTAGTGACCTGTCGCGTGGACAACGACTGCTTCCTGGGCCACGTCTGCCTGCACAACAAGTGCGTCTATGGCTGCCACGTGGACGACGACTGCAGTGCCTCCGAGTCCTGTCGCAACGACAAGTGCGTGAACCCTTGTCTGGAGAGCAGTCCCTGCGGCCCCAATGCCGCCTGCGCGGTGTCCAACCACCGGGCCAGCTGCAGCTGCCTGGACAGCATGGTGCCCAATCCCACGCCCCAGGTGGGCTGCGTGCGCTCCCCGCCCCTGGAATGCCGCGAGAATCGCGACTGTGGCAACGGGCTGGCCTGCTTCGAGTCGGTCTGCCGTCCCCTGTGCGCCGACGATGCTGGCTGCCTGACCAACGAGCGCTGCCAGCAGGGAGTGTGCAAGTCGCTGTGCCGCCACGACAACGAATGCGGCCATGGCGAGCTCTGTCTGGGCCTGAACTGTGTGCCCGGCTGTCGCTCCGATCAGGGATGCCCTCAGGACCTGGCCTGCGTGGGCCAGCAATGCGTGGATCCCTGCGCCGATCCCACTGCCTGCGGCACCAACGCCCTCTGCCAGGTGATCGATCATAGAAAGCAATGCGCCTGCCCCGAGGGTCTCGATGGCAACGCCAACGTGGCCTGCAAGGTGCCCCGCATAGCCTGTGGCCGGAACGAGGACTGCCAGTCGAACCAGCTCTGCTATGCCGGCAGCTGCCAGGGCAAGTGCAGAAACGACCAGAACTGCCTGTCGGACGAGCGTTGCATGCGAGGAACCTGCAGGACCGTCTGCAACACGGACGAGGCCTGCTCGCAGGGACAGATCTGCGAGAACCGCATGTGCCAGACTGGATGCCGTACGGACCTGAGCTGTGCCAGCGACGAGGCTTGCGTGAACAAGAAGTGCCAGAACCCATGTCGCTCGCCGGGTCAGTGCGGTCAGTGTGCAGACTGCTTGGTGGTCAACCACGGCGTCCAGTGCCAGTGCCCGGCATCCTTCATTGGCGACGGCCTGACGGGCTGCCAACTGCCGCCGGAACGCTGCCATCCCGGCTGCGAATGTGACGAGAACGGCGCCTACTGCGCCGCCAAGTGCTCGAGGAACGAGGACTGCGCGTGTGGACAGCAGTGTGCCCGAGAGAAGTGCCGGAACAAGTGCGGACCCAAGCGTCAGTGTACAGTGGGTCAGCTTTGCGAGCGAGGAGCCTGCATTGCCGGCTGCAAGTCCAACGGAGATTGTGCCGCCGACCAGAGCTGCGTCCGTGGCAAGTGCACGGACCCCTGCGCGGATGACAAGGCCTGTGGCCGGAATGCCCTGTGCACTGTCTCCGAGCACCGAATGCTCTGCTACTGCCCCGACGGCTACGAGGGCGAGCCCAGCAAGGAGTGCGTGCAGTTCGAGTGCCGCGTGGACACCGATTGCGACAGCAACAAGCGCTGTGACCAAGGAAAGTGCCGCAATCCCTGCCTCGAGTACGGAGCCTGCGGCACAAATGCCCAGTGCAGGGTGGTGGGTCGCCAGGCTCAGTGCTCCTGCCCTCCGGACTTCTTTGGCAATCCCACTACTGGCTGTCAGCCGCTGGAAGGCGGTGGCTGCTCGACCAAGCCCTGCGGCGAGAACTCCAAGTGCACTGAAGTGCCCGGCGGCTATGAGTGCGCCTGCATGGATGGCTGCATCGGTGATGCCCACAACGGATGTATTTGCGGAGGACCGCTGGTGAATGCCTGCCAGGATCAGCCTTGCGGCCTGAACGCCGCCTGCCATGTGCTGGAGAACAACCAGGCCGAGTGCTACTGTCCGGAGAGCTTCCCCAACGGTGATGCCTATGTGCAATGTAAGTTCCTACCTATTCCTCCTGTTTCTAATATTCAAACATCACAATGGACCAAACGGTCACTGGGTGTACTTGACGTCTGTCGAGCTGTCTGATATTCCTATGCTATCCAATAGGATATATCCTTGAGAGTGGATACACTAAAACGACTAAAACTCTGGGTTTACAGGTTACTTGACGCCACCGCAGCAGGACTGCCGCACCCAGGGATGCGAAGAGGGTGACTGCGTCCGTCAGGGCTATGAATATGTGTGCCAGAGGGGTAAGTGCCCATTCTCATGTTCAAATTTCGAGTGTAACCGTACCGTTTTTGCTAATCTTGTTAACCGGCGATCCTTACAAGTTCGTTATTATTCGTTATTGTAATCAGTAAGCGTTATCGTTGACCATTTTTTGATCCTTACCAAAATAACTGGAGGTTGTTAGTAACCCATATTGAAACCGATTTAATTATTATTATTTCTGGGTTTAATTACTTAGTTCGGAGTTGTTACAAGCCCAAGCAAAGCTTAAACCAGCTAATTAGCTAATTCCACTAATTCAAAAGAACAAAAAACCAACAAATCTGATTTCAGTGTAGTGTGTGTGTGTTTAAAATGCCAAAATGCTAATTCGTTTGTTCGTATTACACATTTTTTAATTTGATTCCTAACAACCTATACACATGTGCGAAGTTTTAGGTATTACTTAGTCTAATATGGTTATTCCCCGCACGCAACAGAAGAAACAAACACGAAAAACAAAAGCCACCTACACAAACAACTCCCAAAAGGCAGCTGAAAAATGCCAATAAATAATTAAAATTTACAATTCAGTGCACAGTTTTTATAATGCAATTTTTTTGTTAGTTCTTTTTTGAGTTTCTTATAGTTTTTAAGCACTTTATTTTACCTAAACCATACACACCATCAACGCATATGGAGATTCGTGGAATGTTGCTGTCGCTATCGCGGTTACCCAATCTGTGCCTAAAATTCATTTTTGAAAAACACACAAAAACCGAAAAATAAGCTGACAAAATAAGAAAGTGTAGTTTTAAGCAAATCTTTACTAAAAATTACATTCACAATCAGTACATTTAATTCGAAATAAGCTAGTAAACACGAGTTTACCTTAGAACCCATAAAGCTTGAAGCCTGCCTTCTCATATTTCATTCGGCTTTCATGAAGCTCAGCTCCACTCAATGCTCATTATTGAACTTATTTCCCTAGTTCCATGCAATTGGCTTTGAAAAACAACTATGCGGCATCCATTAAGACTTGGAAACAGTTAACGCACAGATATCAGTAGACAAATTGGTTCATCATCCCTACTTAACATTTAGTCTAACGACAAACGCCGCCGCGATAGCGATATGTAGTCAGTAAAATTGGTAGCGAAATATTATAAACCACAGAATGTGCCTAGAAAGGCACAAAAACCAAAACCTAACTTAAATTAAAAATTAAAAATTAAAAATAAAAAACAACACAATGCCACGCTAATCATCATTATAGACAACAATCCTCAACACATCCTTGATACTGAAAAAAAAAGATGAAAATCCCGAAAACCCGAATGATCCCATCCTTCTTCCTCCAAATCCGCTCTGTCCACCCCCTTGTACCCCCAGCTCTGTCGTCTCCTTTTGCTAAGCCCCTTTTTGTTACATTTCTTGAATGAACAAAGTCTCAGATTGGGAACTGTGGACGGGACAATTCTCACACATAGTTCACATATGCTTGAAACGAAAGTTCGAAGCCGATTCGAAACCAATTGAGGAACAAACCTAGCAACCAAGTTAAGATTCATTAGAAATGTGTACAGAACAATTACCAAAACAAAACAAAAGCAACATCAACAACCAACAACTACTACTACTTTTCAATGCATCCCTAAAGCAAGTCTACAGCCATAACCGAAAATAAACCGAATCGTTTATTTTGTACAAAGCTCCTCTTAAAATAAATATTAAGATCGCTCCTCTCTATCTACCGCTCTCTACATAGATCGTCTATTGGTTAAAACTCTATATAAACAACCACCCCGAATTGATTTAAATTGTAACTAAATTTAACTAACCTTTCCAATTATTTTTTGGTACATTTGACTAGTGATTAAGTTGTATATACAGACATTTTGTACATACCTGTACATATAAGCTGCGTCTAAGTGGCCCAAAAAACACTAACCATACCAAGCTGAAAAAAAAATCTGTAAATATATACCAAATTTGACACCAACTGTGAATTATGAATAACCCGGATAAGTACCCAAGTATATCTCTAACGTACTTTTCAAAATTGTATTTACCCATCGATTTCCAACTACTCACTTCTTCCTACTAAAGCCTCTTCCTACAAAGCTAATCTTGCTTTAGCCAGACTTGTACCTACCCCTCCTCCTCTTCAAATAGATATCTTTCTTCTGCCGCTCTCTCTCTTTCTGAATCTCTGAATCAATCACTCACTCACCCAATCGCCAATAACGTGTCTCTCGTGAGGGCAGAGCGCATGTGTTGGATGTCGTGTAATTTTTGCCATTACTCAAACTGAACAAAAAACAATAAACCAAAATATATATAGCTCGAATTCGCATTAATCCCGATCAAAAATTCATTGCTCAACTAAGCTTGCCTTTAGTACAGCATCCGATTAATTGGGATAGTCCCAGCAGGCTCTCCTGCTCTATGCTCGCCATCAAAGAATGTAACTATGCTCACTTGTTCTCACTGCTACGCCTACTCGCTCACACCTGAACGCTGGTCGGAATACCTATATCAAATTCATACCAATCAACGACAAAACCGAAAACCCAGAGCCAGTTCTGGCCCGCCCATATAGAAATAAAACCCTAGTTATTGTGAGATGTTCCCTTCACAGTTCTACAATTTGAATTAAGACAAGCCTTGACTAACTTGCACCTGTTGAATAAAATTGCTGAATTTAAATCAAAGTGCCAGTGTCCAACTTATGATTTTATTTTCGTTTATGATTTCTGTACGCACTGTATCTGATCTCCCCTCTAAAATTTTCTCTTACTCTAATAACCCCCGTGCACAAAACCCCCGAAACCCCAAAATCGAGTCCACAACAATCCCACTGACACTTAATTGAACACCGAAGCCGTCGACCCACCGCAACACACACAACCCCAACCCGAAAAACACAAAAAATAAAAACACACAAAACACTTCAGCCAAAAAGAAGTCCAAATCGAAAAAAAAAAACTGTTATACTGTTATACTGTTTATATATTGTCTCGTTTAAGTTCTTCCTTTGTTTTTTTTTGTTTAGAAACTTTTAGCTATAAGATTTATTCGCGTCCCCACCCATCACTCTTGTTTCCGAGATGTCTCATGCAAATATCCCAGCAAGTCCTGAACCTTTCATCAGACTATATGGTCTATCCCTTGACTCGACGATTTTTATGTCGCACTTTCGTTTCTATGTGTTTCCATGCCCCCAAGATAATCTATTGAGTAGCGTACCTTTACCGATTATGCCACCGAATGAATAGTTGAATGCACCCACCAACGATTAACATTTAAACAACCAAACAACTCCTGTCTATCTCTCTCTCGTTCTTCCCTGCCCTGGATGTTATGTTATAGACACCGAACAATGCTACTCAGATACGGATTGTCCCAGTGAAAAGTCATGCCTCCAAGGACACTGCAGCGATCCTTGTACAATGCGTGGCGCGTGTGGTGTTAATGCGCTCTGCAAAACTGTGCTGCATCGGCCGCGCTGCTCCTGCCCCAGCTGCCACATCGGTCGGCCGGAGGTCGAGTGCAAGATTGACCCCAAGTGCTCATCGGATGACGCCGATGCCAAGACCAAGGAGCAGATCCCATGCTCCAGCGACTCCGAGTGCCCCGAGACGTTGCAGTGCGGCCAATACGGCCAATGCACAGATCCTTGCAACAATCCGCTCTTCATTTGCGAGAGCAACAAGAAGTGCGAGACCCGGCGCCACCAGCCAGTGTGCATCTGCAAGTCGGGCTTCATAGTCAACGAGTTTGGGGAGCTGACGTGCGCCCCGGATAAGCGGGAGTGCTATCGCGACGATGACTGCGCCTCCAACATGGCCTGCACGGATGGCAAGTGCCGAAACCCGTGCATCGTCCCGTTGGGACGAGCACCGATCTGTGCGGAGAACAAGTCCTGCGAGGTGCAGAACCACAAGCCCGTGTGCATTTGCATGCGCGACTGCCAGCCATCGATATCCATCTGCCTGCGTGACGCCGGCTGTCCGGCTGGCCTGGCTTGCCGCAAGCTCCAGTGCGTCGATCCGTGCAAGTTTGCCACGTGCGCACCCAACTCGCCATGCATTGTCGAGGATCACAAGCCGATATGTAAATTCTGCCCAGCTGGATTTATAGCCGATGCCAAATATGGATGTCAAAAAGGTAAAGCACCAAACGTACTCTCTCTCACTCAGCTCTCTGTCGAGTGAAAGTGCCTTATGTCTTTCTGTCTCGATTATCTCTGTTTCCCGCTCTCTCTCACACACGCTCTCACCTTTTTGCTAGCTCTGTCTTATTGTCTGTCCCCTCACGAAAAATAAAAATAAATAAAACAACCGCCACCGATCACAAGCAAATCTGCACGACGAAATATATTGACCAAAGCGCCGCCTACACCTATTTAATGTTTCAGGCCTGGTCAATTCTTTTCCTCGAAATGTTTGTGTCAATGTACATAGGACTGAGAAAATAACTGCCTTTACCCGTATCAAGCTTTCGCCTACCGATATGGTTCTTAGCAACAACTTACCCCCAAAAGCTTAGTTACAAAAGCCAGAAGTCACAGTCAAGAGACTATATAACCCCACGGTCAGATGCTTTACGCCACTAGCACAGCGACTAGGCTGAAGCACTTGAATGAAAAGAGTTGTCCAAGAAGCGTTGATCTTTGGATCGTATAACGTCCCTTTGGATCGTCCAATGGGAAGACCAAACAAACAATTATACAATAACATGAAGACACAATTTCAAGCAAACTCTTCTGAACATTCACACACGCTCATGCTCACAGTGATATTAATCAATTTATTAATCAAAAGCCTCCTGATTACTCGTACTATGAAATTTTTAACCTATGATTCTAAATAAACGGTAATGAGATGTAATACTAATGGTAAACCTAAACCAATCCAACACCAATATGTAGCTAACTAATAGTAAAGACGTTCGTTCCTAATTTAAAACTGATTAACCGTAAAATAGTTTATAAAGCTTCCGATATTTGTTTACATTTGCAGTTGTATGCAAGAGAGTTAGATCGAAATCTGAAACAGTATTTTCCTAGGTACGCCCCTCTGTATATATATATAGTGCACCTACCTACTTGTCGTAGCTATACACTTTCTTTCTATATTTGGTATAAACTTGTAAATATTTTAACGGATTTTTTATTTTTTAAATCTTATACTTTTATTTTGAAATATGTACAAAATACCCCACACAAAAATCCAAAATTATGTAAAACCAAAACCTGATAATTCGAAGCAGCTAAGCCAGGTGGCAACTGTACCTCACACGAAGATTGCAGTGAAGCTCACCAATGTGGATCGTCTGGTCAATGTATCGATCCCTGTCAAATAGTTTGTGCGAACGCAGTGAAGTGCCTGACATCAGCTCATAGGGTTGCCACATGCATTTGCCCGGACACCTTGACGAACAAAACCGACTCAAAGTGCATTCCGACCGAACCGATTCCCCAGACCACCACGCAACCAATTGACTCGACTACCGAATCAATAAACATAAAATATACAGTTATGCAATTGGCGAATCAAACCGAAATGCGAACTCGATTTACCGATATAGAAGCAGAAAACGAAACAACCATATCCTATACTAGTACCACCGAATCGTACAAAACGACAGAACCCATCACACTTACCCCAGATGATAAGGCCCCTCCACAGGAGACCGCTAAAGAAACAGAAAGACCTGAAACAACTACCTCTTTACCTACGGGTACTACACCTGGACGAATAACTAAACAAATGACAGAGTTTTCTACAGAACTACCGACTATAAAACCTGAAGGTACTCTTCCGTCAATTACAACCGATGCTACCACTCAAAGGACGATTGGAACTACTAGGGGACAAGGGTCTGAAGCAACGACCAAATATCCCAGCGAAGAAACAACTACTGGACCTTTAGATAGACATACTCCTCCTTCTGATTCAACAGTCACAACGTACTCTACGGGTACTACACCAGGAAGAATACCTGAAGAAACGACAGAAGTACCAAGCACAAAGCCTGAAGGTACTGTTCGGTCAATTACCTCCGATGCTACCACTCAAATTCCGATAGGAACGACTAGGGGACAAGTGACTGAAGAAACTACAAAATATCCCAGGGAAGAAACAACTACTGGACCTTTAGATAGACATACTCCTCCTTCTGATTCAACAGTCACAACGTTCTCTATGGGAACTACACCAGGAAGAATACCTGAAGAAACGACAGAAGTACCAAGCACAAAGCCTGAAGGTACTGTTCGGTCAACTACCTCCGATGCTACCACTCAAATTCCGATAGAGGTGACTGAAGAAACTACAAAATATCCCAGGGAAGAAACAACTACAGGACCTTTAGATAGACATACTCCTCCTTCTGGCTCTACAGTCACAACGTTCTCTATGGGTACTACACCCGGAAGAACACCTGAAGTTACAACAGAAGTACCAACTAGAAGGCCTGGAATTACTGTTCCTCCCTCTGATGCAACCACTCAAATTCCGATTGGAACGACTAGGGGACAAGTTACTGAAGAAACTACAAAATATCCCAGGGAAGAAACAACTACAGGACCTTTAGATAGACATACTCCTACTTCTGACTCTACAGTCACAACGTACTCTACGGGTACTACACCAGGAAGAATACCTGAAGAAACGACAAAGTACCAAGCACAAAGCCTGAAGGTACTGTTCCGTTAATTACCTCCGATGCTACCACTCAAATTCCGATAGGAACGACTAGGGACAAGTGACTGAAGAAACTACAAAATATCCCAGGGAAGAAACAACTACAGGACCTATGGATACCCATACTCCTCCTTCTGACTTTACAGTTACAACGTACTCTATGGGTAATACACCAGGAGAATACCTGAAGAAACGACAGAAGTACCAACAAAAGGCCTGGAATTACTGTTCCTCTCTGATGCAACCACTCAAATTCCGATAGGATCGACTAGGGGACAAGTGGCTGAAGAAACTACAAAATATCCCAGGGAAGAAACAACTACAGGACCTTTAGATAGACATACTCCTTCTTCTGACTCTACAGTCACAACGTACTCTACGGGTACTACACCAGGAATAATACCTGAAGAAACGACAGAATTACCAACTAGAAGGCCTGGAATTACTGTTCCTCCCTCTGATGCAACCACTCAAATTCCGATTGTAACAACTAGAGGTCAAGTTACTGAAGAAACTACAAAATATCCTAGGGAAGAAACAACTACAGGACCTTTAGATAGACATACTCCTTCTTCTGACTCTACAGTCACAACGTACTCTACGGGTACTACTCCGGAAGAATACCTGAAGAAACGACAGAAGTACCAACTAGAAGGCCTGGAATTACTGTTCCTCCCTCCGATGCAACCACTCAAATTCCGATTGGAACGACTAGAGGTCAAGTTACTGAAGAAACTACAAAATATCCCAGGGAAGAAACAACTACAGGACCTTTAGATAGACATACTCCTCCTTCTGATTCAACAGTCACAACGTTCTCTATGGGTACTACCCGGAAGAATACCTGAAGAAACGGCAGAAGTACCAACACAAAGCCTGAAATTACTGTTCGTCCCTCCGATGCAACCACTCAAATTCCGATTGGAACGACTAGAGATCAAGTTACTGAAGAAACTACAAAATATCCCAGGGAAGAAACAACAACAGGACCTTTAGATAGACATACTCCTTCTTCTGATTCAACAGTCACAACGTACTCTACGGGTACTACTCCAGGAAGAATACCTGAAGAAACGACAGAAGTACCAACTGAAAGGCCTGGAATTACTGTTCCTCCCTCTGATGCGACCACTGAAATTCCGATAGGAACGACTAGGGGACAAGTGACCTACAAAATATCCCAGGAAGAAACAACTACAGGACCTTTAGATAGACATACTCCTCCTTCTGATTCAACAGTCACAACGTTCTCTATGGGAACTACACCAGGAAGAATACCTGAAGAAACGACAGAAGTACCAACTAGAAGGCCTGGAATTACTGTTCTCCCTCTGATGCGACCACTGAAATTCCGATTGGAACGACTAGGACAAGTTACTGAAGAAACTACAAAATATCCCAGGGAAGAAACAACTACAGGACCTTTAGATAGACATACCCCTTCTTCTGACTCTTAACAGTCACAACGTACTCTACGGGTACTACTCCCGGAAGAACACCTGAAGAAACGACAAAGTACCAACTAGAAGGCCTGGAATTACTGTTCCTCCCTCCGATGCAACCACTCAAATTCCGATTGGAAACGACTAGGGGACAAGTGACTGAAGAAACTACAAAATATCCCAGGGAAGAAACAACTACAGGACCTTTAGATAGACATACTCCTCCTTCTGATTCAACAGTCACAACGTTCTCTACGGGAACTACACCAGGAAGAATACCTGAAGAAACGACAGAAGTACCAACTAGAAGGCCTGGAATTACTGTTCCTCCCTCTGATGCGACCACTGAAATTCCGATAGGAACGACTAGGGGACAAGTGACTGAAGAAACTACAAAATATCCCAGGGAAGAAACAACTACAGGGCCTTTAGATAGACATACTCCTTCTGATTCAACAGTCACAACGTTCTCTATGGGAACTACACCAGGAAGAATACCTGAAGAAACGACAGAAGTACAAACTAGAAGGCCTGGAATTACTGTTCCTCCATCTAATGCGACCACTGAAATTCCGATAGGAACGACTAGGGGACAAGTGACTGAAGAAACTACAAAATATCCCAGGGAAGAAACAACTACAGGACCTTTAGATAGACATACTCCTTCTTCTGACTCTACAGTCACAACGTACTCTACGGGTACTACACCAGGAAGAATACCTGAAGAAACGACAGAAGTACCAACTAGAAGGCCTGGAATTACTGTTCCTCCCTCTGATGCGACCACTGAAATTCCGATTGGAACGACTAGAGGTCAAGTTACTGAAGAAACTACAAAATATCCCAGGAAGAAACAACTACAGGACCTTTAGATAGACATACTCCTTCTTCTGACTCAACAGTCACAACGTACTCTACGGGTACTCCCCCGGAAGAATACCTGAAGAAACGACAGAAGTACCAACTAGAAGGCCTGGAATTACTGTTCCTCCCTCTGATGCGACCACTGAAATTCCGATAGGAACGACTAGGGGACAAGTGACTGAAGAAACTACAAAATATCCCAGGGAAGAAACAACTACAGGACCTTTAGATAGACATACTCCTCCTTCTGATTCAACAGTCACAACGTTCTCTATGGGAACTACACCAGGAAGAATACCTGAAGAAACGACAGAAGTACAAACTAGAAGGCCTGGAATTACTGTTCCTCCATCTGATGCGACCACTGAAATTCCGATAGGAACGACTAGGGGACATAGTGACTGAAGAAACTACAAAATATCCCAGGAAGAAACAACTACAGGACCTTTAGATAGACATACTCCTTCTTCTGACTCAACAGTCACAACGTACTCTACGGGTACTACACCAGGAAGAATACCTGAAGAAACGACAGAAGTACCAACTAGAAGGCCTGGAATTACTGTTCCTCCCTCTGATGCGACCACTGAAATTCCGATTGGAACGACTAGAGGTCAAGTTACTGAAGAAACTACAAAATATCCCAGGGAAGAAACAACTACAGGACCTTTAGATAGACATACTCCTTCTTCTGACTCAACAGTCACAACGTACTCTACGGGTACTCCCCGGAAGAATACCTGAAGAAACGACAGAAGTACCAACTAGAAGGCCTGAAATTACTGTTCCTCCCTCTGATGCGACCACTGAAATTCCGATCGGAACGACTAGGGGCTAGTGACTGAAGAAACTACAAAATATCCCAGGAAGAAACAACTACAGGACCTTCAGATAGACATACTCCTTCTTCTGATTCAACAGTCACAACGTTCTCTATGGGAACTACACCAGGAAAATACCTGAAGAAACGACAGAAGTACCAACTAGAAGGCCTGGAATTACTGTTCCTCCCTCTGATGCGACCACTGAAATTCCGATAGGAACGACTAGGGGACAGTGACTGAAGAAACTACAAAATATCCCAGGGAAGAAACAACTACAGGACCTTTAGATAGACATACTCCTTCTTCTGACTCAACAGTCACAACGTACTCTACGGGTACTACTCCCGGAAGAACACCTGAAGAAACAACAGAAGTACCAACTAGAAGGCCTGGAATTACTGTTCCTCCCTCTGATGCGACCACTGAAATTCCGATCGGAACGACTAGGGGCTAGTGACTGAAGAAACTACAAAATATCCCAGGGAAGAAACAACTACAGGACCTTTAGATAGACATACTCCTCCTTCTGATTCAACAGTCACAACGTTCTCTATGGGAACTACACCAGGAAAATACCTGAAGAAACGACAGAAGTACCAACTAGAAGGCCTGGAATTACTGTTCCTCCCTCTGATGCGACCACTGAAATTCCGATAGGAACGACTAGAGGACAAGTGACTGAAGAAACTACAAAATATCCCAGGGAAGAAACAACTACAGGACCTTTAGATAGACATACTCCTTCTTCTGACTCAACAGTCACAACGTACTCTACGGGTACTCCCCCGGAAGAATACCTGAAGAAACGACAGAAGTACCAACTAGAAGGCCTGGAATTACTGTTCCTCCCTCCGATGCAACCACTCAAATTCCGATTGGAACGACTAGAGGTCAAGTGACTGAAAAACTACAAAATATCCCAGGGAAGAAACAACTACAGGACCTTTAGATAGACATACCCTTCTTCTGACTCAACAGTCACAACGTACTCTACGGGTACTACCCCGGAAGAATACCTGAAGAAGCGACAGAAGTACCAACTAGAAGGCCTGGAATTACTGTTCCTCCCTCTGATGCGACCACTGAAATTCCGATAGGAACGACTAGGGGACTAGTGACTGAAGAAACTACAAAATATCCCAGGGAAGAAACAACTACAGGACCTTTAGATAGACATACTCCTCCTTCTGATTCAACAGTCACAACGTTCTCTATGGGAACTACACCAGGAAAATACCTGAAGAAACGACAGAAGTACCAACTAGAAGGCCTGGAATTACTGTTCCTCCCTCTGATGCGACCACTGAAATTCCGATTGGACCGACTAGAGGTCAAGTTACTGAAGAAACTACAAAATATCCCAGGAAAAACAACTACAGGACCTTTAGATAGACATACTCCTTCTTCTGACTCAACAGTCACAACGTACTCTACGGGTACTCCCCCGGAAGAATACCTGAAGAAACGACAGAAGTACCAACTAGAAGGCCTGAAATTACTGTTCCTCCATCCGATGCAACCACTCAAATTCCGATTGGAACGACTAGGGGACAAGTGACTGAAGAAACTACAAAATATCCCAGGGAAGAAACAACTACAGGACCTTTAGATAGACATACTCCTTCTTCTGACTCTACAGTCACAACGTACTCTACAAGTTCTGCACCAGGAAGAATACCTGAAGAAACGACAGAAGTACCAACTAGAAGGCCTGGAATTACTGTTCCTCCCTCTGATGCGACCACTGAAATTCCGATAGGAACGACTAGGGGACAAGTGACTGAAGAAACTACAAAATATCCCAGGGAAGAAACAACTACAGGACCTTTAGATAGACATACTCCTCCTTCTGATTCAACAGTCACAACGTTCTCTATGGGAACTACACCAGGAAGAATACCTGAAGAAACGACAGAAGTACCAACTAGAAGGCCTGGAATTACTGTTCCTCCCTCCGATGCAACCACTCAAATTCCGATTGGAACGACTAGAGGTCAAGTAACTGAAGAAACTACAAAATATCCCAGGGAAGAAACAACTACAGGACCTTTAGATAGACATACCCTTCTTCTGACTCAACAGTCACAACGTACTCTACGGGTACTACTCCCGGAAGAACACCTGAAGATACAACAGAAGTACCAACTAGAAGGCCTGGAATTACTGTTCCTCCCTCCGATGCAACCACTCAAATTCCGATTGGAACGACTAGGGACAAGTGACTGAAGAAACTACAAAATATCCCAGGGAAGAAACAACTACAGGACCTTTAGATAGACATACTCCTTCTTCTGACTCTACAGTCACAACGTACTCTACGGGTACTACACCAGGAAGAATACCTGAAGAAACGACAGAAGTACCAACTAGAAGGCCTGGAATTACTGTTCCTCCCTCTGATGCGACCACTGAAATTCCGATAGGAACGACTAGGGGACAAGTGACTGAAGAAACTACAAAATATCCCAGGGAAGAAACAACTACAGGACCTTTAGATAGACATACTCCTCCTTCTGATTCAACAGTCACAACGTTCTCTATGGGAACTACACCAGGAAGAATACCTGAAGAAACGACAGAAGTACCAACTAGAAGGCCTGGAATTACTGTTCCTCCCTCCGATGCAACCACTCAAATTCCGATTGGAACGACTAGAGGTCAAGTAACTGAAGAAACTACAAAATATCCCAGGGAAGAAACAACTACAGGACCTTTAGATAGACATACTCCTTCTTTGAATCAACAGTCACAACGTACTCTACGGGTACTACTCCCGGAAGAATACCTGAAGAAACGACAGAAGTACCAACTAGAAGGCCTGGAATTACTGTTCCTCCCTCCGATGCAACCACTCAAATTCCGATTGGAACGACTAGGGGACAAGTGACTGAAGAAACTACAAAATATCCCAGGGAAGAAACAACTACAGGACCTTTAGATAGACATACTCCGTCTTCTGACTCTAACAGTCACAACGTACTCTATGGGTACTACACCAGGAAGAATACCTGAAGAAACGACAGAAGTACCAACTAGAAGGCCTGGAATTACTGTTCCTCCCTCTGATGCGACCACTGAAATTCCGATAGGAACGACTAGGGACAAGTGACTGAAGAAACTACAAAATATCCCAGGAAGAAACAACTACAGGACCTTTAGATAGACATACTCCTTCTTCTGACTCTACAGTCACAACGTACTCTACGGGTTCTGCGCCAGGAAGAATACCTGAAGAAACGACAGAAGTACCAACTAGAAGGCCTGGAATTACTGTTCCTCCCTCCGATGCGACCACTGAAATTCCGATAGGAACGACTAGGGACAAGTGACTGAAGAAACTACAAAATATCCCAGGAAGAAACAACTACAGGACCTTTAGATAGACATACTCCTCCTTCTGATTCAACAGTCACAACGTTCTCTATGGGTACTACACCGGAAGAATACCTGAAGAAACGACAGAAGTACCAACTAGAAGGCCTGGAATTACTGTTCCTCCTCTGATGCAACCACTCAAATTCCGATTGGAACGACTAGAGGTCAAGTAACTGAAGAAACTACAAAATATCCCAGGGAAGAAACAACTACAGGACCTTTAGATAGACATACCCCTTCTGACTCAACAGTCACAACGTACTCTACAGGTACTACTCCCGGAAGAACACCTGAAGATACAACAGAAGTACCAACTAGAAGGCCTGGAATTACTGTTCCTCCCTCCGATGCAACCACTCAAATTCCGATTGGAACGACTAGGGGACAAGTGACTGAAGAAACTACAAAATATCCCAGGGAAGAAACAACTACAGGACCTTTAGATAGACATACTCCTTCTTCTGACTCTACAGTCACAACGTACTCTACGGGGTACTACACCAGGAAGAATACCTGAAGAAACGACAGAAGTACCAACTAGAAGGCCTGGAATTACTGTTCCTCCCCTCGATGCTACCACTCAAATTCCGATAGGAACGACTAGGGACAAGTGACTGAAGAAACTACAAAATATCCCAGGAAGAAACAACTACAGGACCTTTAGATAGACATACTCCTCCTTCTGACTCTACAGTCACAACGTACTCTACGGGTACTACACCAGGAAGAATACCTGAAGAAACGACAGAAGTACCAACTAGAAGGCCTGGAATTACTGTTCCTCCCTCTGATGCGACCACTGAAATTCCGATTGGAACGACTAGAGGACAAGTGACTGAAGAAACTACAAAATATCCCAGGAAGAAACAACTACAGGACCTTTAGATAGACATACTCCTCCTTCTGATTCAACAGTCACAACGTACTCTATGGGTACCCGGTAGAATACCTGAAGAAACGACAGAAGTACCAACTAGAAGGCCTGGAATTACTGTTCCTCCTTCCGATGCGACCACTCAAATTCCGATACCGGAACGACTAGGGGACAAGTGACTGAAGAAACTACAAAATATCCCAGGAAGAAACAACTACAGGACCTTTAGATAGACATACTCCTCCTTCTGATTCAACAGTCACAACGTTGTCTATGGGTACTACACCCGGAAGAATACCTGAAGAAACGACAGAAGTACCAACTAGAACGCCTGGAATTACTGTTCCTCCCTCCGATGCAACCACTCAAATTCCGATAGGAACGACTAGGGACAAGTGACTGAAGAAACTACAAAATATCCCAGGGAAGAAACAACTACAGGACCTTTAGATAGACATACTCCTCCTTCTGATTCAACAGTCACAACGTTCTCTATGGGTACTACACCCGGAAGAATACCTGAAGAAACGACAGAAGTACCAACTAGAAGGCCTGGAATTACTGTTCCTCCCTCCGATGCAACCACTCAAATTCCGATTAGGAACGACTAGGGACAAGTGACTGAAGAAACTACAAAATATCCCAGGGAAGAAACAACTACAGGACCTTTAGATAGACATACTCCTCCTTCTGATTCAACAGTCACAACGTTCTCTATGGGTACTACACCCGGTAGAATACCTGAAGAAACGACAGAAGTACCAACTAGAAGGCCTGGAATTACTGTTCCTCCTTCCGATGCAACCACTCAAATTCCGAAAGGAACGACTAGGGGACAAGTGACTGAAGAAACTACAAAATATCCCAGGGAAGAAACAACTACAGGACCTTTAGATAGACATACTCCTCCTTCTGATTCAACAGTCACAACGTTCTCTATGGGTAGTACACCCGGAAGAATACCTGAAGAAACGACAGAAGTACCAACTAGAACGCCTGGAATTACTGTTCCTCCTCCGATGCAACCACTCAAATTCCGATAGGAACGACTAGGGGACAAGTGACTGAAGAAACGACAAAATATCCCAGGGAAGAAACAACTACAGGACCTTTAGATAGACATACTCTTCCTTCTGATTCAACAGTCACAACGTTCTCTATGGGTACTACACCCGGAAGAATAACCTGAAGAAACGACAGAAGTACCAACCTACAAAGCCTGAAGGTACTGTTCACCAATTACCTCCGATGTTACCACTCTAATTCCGATAGGAACGACTAGGGGACAAGTGACTGAAGAAACGACAAAATATCCCAGGGAAGAAACAACTACAGGACCTTTAGATAGACATACTCCTCCTTCTGATTCAACAGTCACAACTTTCTCTATGGGTACTACACCAGGTAGAATACCTGAAGAAACGACAGAAGTACCAACTAGAAGGCCTGGAATTACTGTTCCTCCTTCCGATGCTACCACTCAAATTCCGATAGGAACGACTAGGGGACAAGTGACTGAAGAAACTACAAAATATCCCAGGAAAGAAACAACTACAGGACCTTTAGATAGACATACTCCTCCTTCTGATTCAACAGTCACAACGTTGTCTATGGGTACTACACCCGGTAGAATACCTGAAGAAACGACAGAAGTACCAACTAGAACGCCTGGAATTACTGTTCCTCCCTCCGATGCAACCACTCAAATTCCGATAGGAACGACTAGGGGACAAGTGACTGAAGAAACGACAAAATATCCCAGGGAAGAAACAACTACAGGACCTTTAGATAGACATACTCCTCCTTCTGATTCAACAGTCACAACGTTCTCTATGGGTACTACACCCGGAAGAATACCTGAAGAAACGACAGAAGTACCAACTAGAAGGCCTGGAATTACTGTTCCTCCTTCCGATGCTACCACTCAAATTCCGATAGGAACGATTAGGGGACAAGTGACTGAAGAAACTACAAAATATCCCAGGAAGAAACAACTACAGGACCTTTTAGATAGACATACTCCTCCTTCTGATTCAACAGTCACAACGTTGTCTATGGGTACTACACCCGGAAGAATACCTGAAGAAACGACAGAAGTACCAACTAGAACGCCTGGAATTACTGTTCCTCCCTCCGATGCAACCACTCAAATTCCGATAGGAACGACTAGGGGACAAGTGACTGAAGAAACGACAAAATATCCCAGGGAAGAAACAACTACAGAACCTTTAGATAGACATACTCTTCCTTCTGATTCAACAGTCACAACGTTCTCTATGGGTACTACACCCGGAAGAATAACTGAAGAAACGACAGAAGTACCAACCGCAAGGCCTGAAGGTACTGTTCCGCCAATTACCTCCGATGTTACCACTCAAATTCCGATAGGAACGACTAGGGGACAAGTGACTGAAGAAACGACAAAATATCCCAGTGAGGAAATAACTGAACGACATACTCCTCCTTCTGACTCCACAGTCACAACGGTCTCTATGGGTACTACACCAGGAAAAATAACTGAAGAAACGACAGAAGTTCCAACCAGAAGGCCTGAAATCACTGTTCCTAAGGGTACAACTTTGGGAAGATCTGACGATGTAACGGAATCATTTACAGAGATGACAACTATAGGCATTCCCTATACTCAAATTGGAACTACCTCCGGAAGAATGAATAAAAAGCAGACTGATTCCCCATATGAATATAGTAGAACTACTGTAACAACTGAGATACCCGTATATATATCGAGGGGCACCACTCGAGCAAATGACTCAGCAAACGACAGAACTTCCAGAGGATATGGCCACTATTCCGCTGCTTATAGCGTCTACTCCTATATCGGTGTTGACTCCAGTTTCGGATGGAACTCTAAATGTGACTGACTTAACCATGACAGATACTCCCACGACTGAGCAGGCTATGGCATGCAGGACAGAACAAGACTGCTCTGACGATGAGACGTGCTTAGGGGGGCAGTGCATAGCTCCTTGTGAATATTTCGAGAATCTCTGCACTGCGCGCAATCTGACTATTTGTCGTACATTGAACCACACCACAATGTGCTTCTGTGGTACCGCCGATGATGTAAATAGACCCGATTGTTCTATGAAAGCAGGTAACTAAAGTTGTGTAAATAAGTCGTAAGTTTTTATCGAATCATATTGAATGAATTGCAAGGAACCACAGGGTTGCGGTAAACTCTTGGCATCGTGGCATCGCCGACTACTTTCAACGCCAATCACATAACTGGCAAATCGTAGTAGCCTACTTCAGTTGGATGTCATTTCTCTCTCTCTTCTCTTGGATTTCCAGCCATTATCCTTCCTTTTGTGGCATTTATGTGTAGGACCAGCCATTCGAACCGTGCGGACACCATGCATGCAACCATTCGTTTTTTATTCCTCGCAAATTCCCGTGTGTTCTTTGTGCTCTCTACTTTTCTCTATATACTGCTTCCTCAGTTCTGTTTTGTTGAACTCCCTGCACCTCCACCACCGATCTCTTACCACGAGCAGCACCCGAGATAGTTTGAACTCTGTGTGTCCACCAAGGAAGCTTTTGATCGAGTCTCGATTCTTGGAAGTTCACTCTCTAGCGCAATCCTCTGCATGTCGATTTGTGTTGCAATGTTGCTCGTTCATGTTAGTTGCCTGCTTGTTGTCTGCCTGAGAATGCCTGCTGCAAACATCATCAAATCCTGTGCCATTGTCCTCACCATTCTGAATGTTTCTCGTTACTCGTCACTCGTTCTTCGTTATGTTTTGGAAAGACCTGAACTCGCATGTTACCTCAGCGCGACACCCTTCAATTGTGTGCTAATCTGTGTTGATTTTGTTGTATCTAGTAATTAGATTTCGTTGTCGTTAAACTTTATCATGTACCGTAAGTGTCTTAGCCTGTAGTTAGTAGTAAAGGAAAGTTTTGCATGTGGTATTTGGATTACTAACCATAACAAAGCCTAGTTTATAGATTAAGCACTAACTCACTTATCGCTTTTGCATGTGTATATGTTGTTTTAAAAGCAACTGCTAAAAACTAAACCGTATACTTAACTAATGCCAAAGCCTGCTTCATAGTTCGTAATACGCTTGAACCTAGTTGAAAAGTTAGATTAAGGATGCAATATTAAGAGGAGAAGTTCTACTAACTGCATTGAAAAATTAATGAAAGAGAAGACTACCTACCGAACAGGATTCTTGACCTAAATAAAAGGAATGACTTTAATTATAACGACGTATAATTTACGCACTCGTGCGCTACGATAAAACTCCTTGAAATACCCCAACTAATGCCCGAATATTGCTCACGAACAGAAATCGGTTGCGCATCGAGCCACGAGTGCCCCTCACAGCAGGCGTGCATTAATGCGCTCTGCGTGGATCCCTGCACCTACGACAATCCCTGCGGCCGCAATGAGGACTGCCGTGTCCTGAACCATCAGCCTTCGTGCTCGGGAACTGGACGTACGCCTGGCTGCGAACACTGCCCACCAGGGGCCAACTGTGATCCCACCACTGGTGCTTGTATAAAGGGTAAGTTTAACGCGAGTCTTTATTTTAATTCGTTTAAACAAAACTCAAACTCCTAATAAAAGGTGTTGTAAATACAATGTGTACATATTCTAATATATAAATTAACCTCCCGTTACCCGTGTAAATACATCTCTCTCCTTAGCTAATGTAACAATAACAACTATTACTACCAAGAACTCCACATCTACCAAGATACCAACGAAACCAAGAACTACAGCTAACCCAAACACAGGCGTCAAAAAGACCCCGCCTACTGCAAGGGCCAACACCACCACAACAACCACAACCACCTCCACCACTACCACTTCTTCCACTAGCACTGAATCGAGCACAATCACAAGCGCTACTAACCAGACCAGTAGGAATCACAGTAAGAAACCAGACACAGAAAGCACCACCTCCCACACCGATGCCACGAGGCGCTATCGCGATGGGGAGAACAATATTACGGATACCCCGACGCCGAGACCCACGATTCCGACAACCACGTTGCGTGGCGAAGACATAAGTAGTGGCAATCAGGGCCGTACCACCTCCCAGCCCAAAAAGACCACGCGGCTGGATACCTCCAATGAAGATTACACAACGGGAAGGCCCCTAGAGTTGCCCACCACGGAGGGCACCACCACTGAGGTCTACGACACTATGATTGCCCCACTGGGCAACACCACCACTGAAATCTCATTAATTAACCCATGTACAGTAGATACTAACTGTGCTCCCAACGAGCACTGTAAACTGGGCAATTGCCGTAAGAAAGGTATATTAACTGCAATCAATTATATGTGAAATGCACGCCACTTTGGGGTATTCATAGAACATTAAAGAATACCATCAATGACCGGTTTCTAACCTTACTGCCAATAATCGTGATACCTATCTCTCCGGAAAATATTATAACCAGAGAAACTTATCGAGAAGTTAATCGGTTTTCTGGTCTTTTACAATTTATCTAATCGTAAAAGAATAACATAGTGCTGTTAACTATCGATTATCGCTGTAAAGCACAGAATTTTGCTGTAAGGCGCAACCACATGGTTGCTTTGGTTATCGCAACCCTTCAAAACAGCTATAATTCTCATACTTCTTCTTCACTTGGCTTTCGGAAATTAGCTGATTCTTTAAAAGCTGGAAAAGATTTTACAGGGAGAATGGGTCCCTGTCAAGGTTATCTCCCACATTTACAGGGTAGACAACCAAATTTTCTTAGCCGCGAAATTTCGGTAGGGAGGCTAGAAACCGGCCCTAAAAGTTGCTTAACAGAACACAAGTCTGGCTAGATTTATGTCTAAAATATGGCTCATAACTCCTATCCCAAAGTGGCACTAATATCGTTCGATTTGTACATAAACTTTTATGTATAGGGCATTATGTTTTCTGGCATTTACCAACTAATTTTGTTGTAAAAAGAAATTGTACATAATTAGCATAACCCTGTACATATTATTATCATTTAATCTTGATTTAATATCATCATCAAATTAACTTTTTTAACTCACTAAAATCCTTTCTAACAAGTAGAACCGCCGGGTTCACCGAAAACACCCGAGCCCTGTCAATCTAACAATGACTGCATTGAGAGCGAGGCCTGTTACATGGGCCTGTGCCAGGATCCGTGCGAGTTTGCCAAGATCTGTGCCTCGAGTGCCAAGTGCTCGGCCAAGAGCCATCGTCCGATTTGCACCTGCCCGCAGGGCCATGAGGGCAATCCGATGGTCAAGTGTGTGCCCACTGAAACCTCAAGTAAGGAACTAATCAATTAATCAACGACTTCATTTAATGCATGGGCTCTCTTAAAACCAACTCTTTAACCAACTCTTTAATACGAATTAATAGTAATAACAATGAAATACTTATAACAACTTTCCAGTTGAATGCACTGATAATTCCGACTGCGGCGTCACCGAGGCCTGCATCAATCAGCGCTGCCAGCATCCCTGCGACGTCCATGATCCCTGTGCCACGAATGCGGTGTGCATCAACACCAACCATGCCGCCGACTGCAGTTGTGCGGACGGTTTCCAGGGCAATGGATTTGTGGGCTGCCAGCCAGGTTAGTATGCCCTCAAAGTCACTGCAATGGCACCTCTGTTGTCCAATAAATCCTCTGCTAATGTCTCACCATGTCTCGTTTCCAACCAAATCTCTCTTTCATACACTGTACAAAACCCCGTACACCGCGCAACAACACATGTATAAAACTTGTACCGTCCCAAAATCAAAACCAAACCAACAATCTATATATACACCACACCGATCCAATCGAATCGCACCGTAACCCTAACCAAAAAAAAAAACCACAGCACGCTCCCATGTCTGCCAATACAACGAGGACTGTCCGCCGACGAAGCTGTGCGATCGCCTGAACCGGCGCTGCATCAATCCCTGCCAGGAGGACTCGTGTGGCGAGAATGCCGAGTGTATTTCGGTGAATCACGGCACCGATTGCCGCTGTCTGCCCGGCTTCCTGGGCAATGCCTACGTCCAGTGTCTGCCCAGTCAGGGCTGCCGTTCCGATTCCGAGTGCGACTCCAGCCAGGCCTGCATCAATGGCAAGTGCTCGTCGCCCTGCCAGTGCGGAGCTTCGGCCCTCTGCGATGTTATCAACCATCGTGGCGTGTGCAAGTGCCCGCCGGGCTACAATGGCAACCCCCAGGTGGGCTGCAGTCCGCCCCAGAACCCGTGCGAGCCCAATCCATGTGGCCTGAATGCCTTGTGCGAACTGGACAATGGAAATCCCATCTGCTACTGCCCCAAGGGTCTCACTGGAAATCCCTTCAAGAATTGCAGTGAGTATTGAATGTTGCCAGAATTTATTATTATTTATTTATTTATTTATTTATTATTAAAAAAAAAAACCTATATTTATTATCTATTTAAAATTTCTTAAACTCATGTCAGTTCCTGAGGGAGACGAGTGCACACCGAACCCCTGTGGACCCAACTCGGGCTGTCGCCGGGTGGAGGGCAAGCCCATTTGCTTCTGCCTGCCGGAGTACGAGGGCCAGCCCCGTCCATTCCCTGTGAGCTGCCTTCGAATCCCTGCGACCCGTCGCCCTGCGGCCCCAACACTCAGTGCTCCGTGCTCAGCAACGGCTTCTCCAAGTGCACCTGCCTGCCGGGTTATGTGGAGAGTCCCAACACCATTCGTGGCTGTGTGGAGCCCATTAACCCCTGCGACCCCAACCCCTGTGGCACTGGGGCCATCTGTGACTCATCGCGCCAGCCCGTGTGCTACTGTCCGGACAACAAGATCGGAAATCCCTTCAGGCTGTGCGACAAGCCCGCCGTCACCATTGAGCTGTGCCAGCCTGGACCCTGTGGCCGGAATGCGGACTGCTACGTGGCCGGAAACCGCGAGGAATGCTACTGTCGCTCCGGGTATGTGGGCGATGCCTATCAGGGCTGCCGCGAACCCAGTCGCACCGTGTGCGATCCCAATCCCTGTGGACCCAATGCCAACTGCGTGGTGGCCGGCGATGGCCAGACTGCCTGTGTCTGTCCCGACGGCCTGTCCGGTGACCCGACTTCTCTGATTGGCTGCCACGGCTACGAGTGCCAGGTGGATGCCGATTGTCCGAGCAGCAAAGCCTGCATGGGCTTCCGCTGCTACGATCCCTGCCCGGGAGCCTGTGGCCAGGGAGCCAGTTGCCGCGTGGAGGAACATCACCCCGTTTGCTCGTGCAATTCAGGATTGACTGGAAACCCGGGAGTGCGCTGCTATGCTCTGGACCATCCCAAGACGAATCCCTGCGTGCCCAGTCCTTGTGGCAGAAATAGTGAGTGCAAACTGCTGAATAACCGCGCTGTCTGCTCCTGCCTGCCCGGCTATCTGGGAGATCCTCAGTCCGGTTGCCAGCCAGAGTGCGACATCAACTCCGATTGCGGTGAGTCCTTGTCGTGCATCAATCACAAGTGCGTGGATCCCTGCGCCGGAGCTATTTGCGGCATCAATGCCATCTGCAATGTGCGACAGCACACGCCAGTTTGCCTTTGCCTGGACGGATTCGCCGGCGATGCCTTCTTGCAGTGCGTGCCCATTGGAATCCTGAAGAACGTTTCGCGAGATCCTTGTGCCTCCTCGCCCTGTGGACCCCATGACGTTTGCTCGGTGTACGGCGACGGAGTAGCCCTCTGTGATCCCTGCTTCGGACCCAACGCCCAGCAGAACCCGCGCTGCCGCCCGGAGTGCGTGGCCAACTCGGACTGTCCCTTTGACCGCGCCTGCCTGGGCCAGCGCTGCCTGGATCCCTGCCCGGGATCGTGTGGACGCAACGCCATCTGTAATGTGTACGAGCACAACCCTGTGTGTGCCTGTCCCACGGGACTCTTTGGAAACCCCTATGAGCAGTGCACGACGCAGTCGGTGATTGTGCCGACGCCACAGCCCAGCTGCGCCAAGCTCCATTGCGGAGCCAACGCGGAGTGCAAGCGGCAGCAGAGCGGCCTGGCCTGCGTCTGCCGCAAGGGTTACTTCGGAGATCCGCACATCGGCTGCCGGCCGGAGTGCGTCCTCAACAGCGACTGTCCGGCGGAGAAGGCCTGCCTGAACTCCAAGTGCGTGGAGGCCTGCGCCGGCGTGTGTGGCATCAATGCCGTCTGCCGGGTGGTCAGCCATGCGCCGGTGTGCATCTGCCCGGAGGGCTACAGTGGAGACGCCTCCATTGCCTGTAATCCCTACTACCTGCCACCGGTTACGCCTCCCGTGCGGCCCCTTCCCTGCGAACCATCGCCCTGTGGCCCCAACTCACGTTGCCTGGCCACGCCCGAGGGCTATGCCGCCTGCTCCTGCCTGCCGAACTTCAAGGGCGCTCCGCCCGTCTGCCAGCCGGAGTGCGTGGTGAGCTCGGAGTGTGCTCCGAACCAGGCCTGCCTGAACCAGCGATGCGCCGATCCCTGCCCTGGAATTTGCGGCGGTGGAGCCCGCTGCGAGGTGCTCAACCACAACCCGATCTGCTCGTGCGAGCCCAACTTCGAGGGCGATCCGTTCGTGGCCTGCTCGCCCATGCAGGACCCCGGACGCGAAGTCGACGTGCCAAAGAATCCCTGCGTGCCATCCCCCTGCGGACCTAACTCCATTTGCCAGATCAAGCAGAACCGCCCGGTGTGCTCCTGCGTTGCCAACTACATAGGCAGCCCGCCCTACTGCCGGCCGGAGTGCACGCTGAGCAGCGAGTGTCCGGCGGACAAGGCCTGCATCCAGGAGAAGTGCCAGAACCCGTGCGCCAATGTCTGCGGGCACAACGCCCGCTGCACGGTGATCGCCCACTCCGCCCACTGCAGCTGCGACCAGGGCTACGAGGGCGACGCCTTCATCAGCTGCTCCAAGACCAGTGTGGAGAAGCCCGGCGATGACTTCGGTCCCTGCTACCCCAATCCGTGTGCCGAGAACGCCGTCTGCACGCCCTACAACAATGCCGCTCGCTGTACCTGCATCGAGCCCTACTTTGGGGATCCCTACACCACCGGCTGTCGTCCCGAGTGCATCTACAACTCCGAGTGCCCCTCGTCGCTGGCCTGCATCAAGCAGCACTGCCGCAATCCCTGCACAGCGGCTTGCGGAGCGAATGCCGAGTGCGCGGTGGTCAACCACCTGCCCAGCTGCAGCTGCTCGCGCGGCTTCGAGGGCGATCCCTTCGAGGGCTGCAAGCGGGTGCCCATCGTGGGTCCCGTGAGCGTCTGCGAACCCAATCCCTGCGGACCCAACAGCATCTGTCGCACCGTGGAGGGACATCCCACGTGCAGCTGCCAGGTGGGCTACTTCGGAGCTCCGCCTCAATGCCGACCCGAGTGCGTGGTCAGCTCGGAGTGCGCCCAGCACCTGGCCTGCATCAACCAGAAGTGCGCGGATCCGTGTGCCGAGACCTGCGGCTTCAATGCCAAGTGCCAAGTGAACAACCACAACCCCATCTGCTCTTGCCCCGCCGACTACGTTGGAGATCCCTTCGAGCAATGTGTGCCTAAACGTAAGTAGATCCTTTACTCTTATTATTATACTTTCTTTGGATTCATGATTTTATTGATTTCCTTAGCGCCCGAACCTCCGCGAAACGTGGATCCCTGCCTGCCCAGCCCCTGCGGCCCCAATGCCAACTGTCGCAATGTCAACAACCGGGCCGAGTGCTCTTGTGCCGCTGGCATGTTCGGAGCACCACCCAACTGCCGGCCGGAGTGTGTGATTAACCAGGACTGCCCCTCGAATCGGGCCTGCATCCGTCAGCGCTGCGAGGACCCCTGCATCGGCATCTGTGGCTTCAATGCCCAGTGCTCGACGCAGAACCACCAGCCGACGTGCAGTTGCATCGAGAGCTTCGAGGGTGATCCGTACACCGCCTGCCGCATGCGCGAGAGTGAGTACATCTCTTTCGACTACTTGCTATCCTCTCCAGGAGCACGCACCTTGTGCTCCTTAATGTTAAATGTTCCTTTCAGTGGTGTTTCTAGAAGTACTGGGCTTGTGGTATATACATCCTATGCATGTTCCTCGTATTGTGTACATATTATCTCTCATCTATATATTCCCATCTATATCTTATGTATATAAGCCTTAAGTTTATCGCGTCTGTACATTCCTCTGTATGCATCCTGCTTGCTATTTTCATGGTCATATGACAGTTGTGGTGCCAGATCCACCCTCCGACCCATGCTATCCATCGCCCTGTGGCGCGAATGCCATTTGTCGCGTGCGCAACGGAGCCGGCTCCTGCAGCTGCGTCCAGAACTATTTCGGTGATCCGTACATCAACTGCCGGCCGGAGTGCGTCCAGAACAGCGACTGTCCCGGCAGTCGGGCCTGTATCAATATGAAGTGCCGCGATCCCTGCGCCAATGCCTGCGGCTTCAATGCCATCTGCCGGGTGGCCCACCACCAGGCCGTGTGCAGCTGTGAACCAGGCTTCACCGGCAATCCTCTGCGCGCCTGCGTCGAGAGACCCTCAAGTATGACTCGGAGTCCAGAGGTGGGATTGATTTGTAAGGAGAAGACATTGAGGGAATATAAAGCTATTTTGACTAGGAGATTGGTGTCTTAAAAGGCAATAAGCAAAGCAAGTTTATATTTAGCTATTTTTTGCAAAAGGAAACCTTTCATATTCCTTGCTTAAACTTCCTCCTTGCAAATCAATCTTTCCCTTCCCCCTAGAGTTCCCATCTAATTGCTCTGCCTGTTCCCCATCCTAGATATGTATCTGCCCCTGCCTCTTGACCCCTGTAGACCCTCGCCTTGTGGCCTGTTCAGCACTTGCCATGTGGCTGGGGATCGACCCGTGTGCGCCTGCTTGCCAGACTACATGGGCGCTCCGCCAAACTGCAAGCCCGAGTGCATGACCAGTGCCGAGTGTCCCTCGGACAGGGCCTGTATCAATCAACGCTGCAAAGATCCTTGTCCCGGTACATGTGGCTACAATGCCCGCTGTCGCTGCACCAACCACTCGCCCATCTGTAGCTGCTACGATGGGTATACAGGGATCCCTTCCACCAGTGCGTGCCCGAAAGAAGTAGGTTTCCCCAACATAGGTAGTCTCCCCGCTTGAACTTAAAGTATCCTGCTCTTGTAGAACCCGCGCCCATACCCGATCCCATTGTACCACCAAACCCCTGCGTGCCGTCGCCCTGCGGGCCCAACTCGCAGTGTCAGGTGTCCAGCAGCGGAGCGGTCTGCTCCTGCGTGGCCAATTACATAGGACGTCCGCCTGGCTGCCGGCCAGAGTGCAGCATCAATTCCGAGTGTCCGCCAGGATGGCGTGCGTGAACGCGCGTTGCGCCGATCCCTGCATTGGGTCCTGTGGCAACAACGCCCTCTGCCATGTCAGCCTGCATGCTCCGGTTTGCATGTGCGAGCCCGGCTACTCCGGCGACCCCTTCTCCGGTTGCTACAAGATCATTGAGAGTAGGTTCTTCTGAGGGAAACGTCTCACGATTAGATACTCAACTCCCACCTTTGCCCCGATCCCCCACAGCCCCCGTCGAGGTGATCCAACCCTGTCGTCCCAGTCCCTGCGGTCTGAATGCCCTGTGCGAGGAGCGCAACCAAGCCGCCGCCTGCAAGTGTGTGCCCGAGTACTTCGGGGATCCCTATGTCGAGTGTCGCCCCGAGTGCGTCATCAACTCGGACTGCCCCAGGTCGCGAGCCTGCGTCAACCAGAAGTGCGTGGATCCCTGTCCAGGAATGTGCGGTCACAGCGCCCAATGCGCAGTCTTCAATCACGCGCCCAACTGCGAGTGCCAGCCAGGGTACACGGGTAACCCCATCGTCGGTTGCCACCCTATACCCGAGACACCGCGCTGTAAGATCGCGTTAGAACCACTTAGCAGTGATCGAAGCTGCCTAGGTAGTGGTGGGTCCCTCTCCGGGTTCTTAACTTCCGAAAATCTCTTCCTAGACCTAGGTTCGCAGAAATCACTGCAAGTTAGGCCCTTAGCCAGGAACCGTATTAATTCCCGCCTTTACCGTGTAGATCCCGAACCCATTGTGCCCGAAAACCCTTGCCAACCCTCGCCCTGTGGCCTCTACAGCAACTGTCGTCCGGTCAACGGTCACGCAGTCTGCTCCTGTGTCCCCAACTATATTGGCTCGCCGCCCAACTGCCGGCCCGAGTGCATGAGCAGCTCGGAGTGCGCCCAGGACAAGTCGTGTGTGAACGAACGCTGCAAGGATCCCTGCCCGGGCACCTGCGGCAACAACGCGCTCTGCCGCGTGGTCAATCACAATCCCATCTGCTCCTGCAGTCCCGGCTACAGCGGTGATCCGTTCGTGCGCTGCTTCCCGCAAGAGAGTAAGCATCGACAGCGAGTCGAAAGAAAGCTTAGCTTCGGCCAGTAGCCGGAGATTTAAATTTCCCTGCAGGAATATGATTTCTTAGGAGGATTTTGTCTGGATTTTTTGTCAGAAAATGTACTCAGAGACTAGGTTCAAATACCATCTCCCTACCTTAGCTCCACCTGTAGACTTCGTCTGAAAATCTCGTCAGATACTACGTTTAAAGACCTTCTCCCTACCCTCCGATCCACCTGATAACTTTGTCTGAAAATGTCTCAGAGACTAGGTTCAAATACCTTCTCCCTACCCTCCGGTCCACCTAATAACTTTATTTCCTCTCTTTCATTGCCAAAATTGTGTTCTCCTTGCATCCTTCAGATTTAAAGAGCCCTCCTGCAGGGGTATTTAGAAGCAGCCTCTCACCCACTCCATGTCATCATCCGAAATCCATTCCATACCTTGCTTTACACATTATCCACATCCTCTATATTATATCTTTACCTCTTATGTTTATCTCTTTTATATGTACTCTATATTGTATGGCTTATTGTGGTGCATGCCTCTGTTATCCATTGGTGATTGTAAATGGTGAATGTAGAGCGACCCATCGTCCACGATCGCGTCGATCCGTGCGTGCCCTCGCCCTGCGGGCCCAACTCTCAGTGTCGGGTGTCGGCGGCCAATGAGCAGGCGGTCTGCTCATGCTTGCAACATTACGTGGGTAGGGCGCCAAACTGCCGGCCGGAGTGCACCTCGGACTCCGAGTGTCCGGGCAATTTGGCCTGCATCAATTTGCGCTGCCGGGATCCGTGTGTCGGTACCTGCGGCATCCAGACCACGTGCCTTGTAAATAATCATAGACCCATTTGCCGCTGCCTCGAAGGCTATGCCGGGGATCCATTCTCAGAGTGTAGTCCGAAGAGTAAGGGATCCGAAAAGAGTCCAGGAGTCAAGCCAGTTACTAATCCTCTGACCCTTACCCCTATCCCTCCCCCAGTTATTGTCCCGCCCGAGGTGGCTCAGCCCTGCAACCCGAGTCCCTGCGGCGCCAATGCGGTGTGCAAGGAGCGCAATGGCGTGGGCTCCTGCCTGTGCCTGCCGGAGTACAACGGAGATCCGTACACCGAGTGCCGCCCCGAGTGCGTGCTGAACAGTGACTGCTCCAAGAACCGCGCCTGCCTGAACAACAAGTGCCGCGATCCCTGTCCCGGCGTCTGCGGCGTCTCCGCCGAATGCCATGTGATCAACCATGCCCCCAGCTGCAGCTGCCCCTCCGGATACACGGGCAATCCCTCGCAGTACTGTCGGGAGATACCAAAATGTAGGATATATAGTTTACCCTAGAGTGGGTCAGTTTTTAGGGATGATCTTAAAGCTTAGCATCCCCAGAAATCGACCCACTTTGCAACCTAGATTTCCAAGAATAGCTTCTCACACCCTCATGATTTCTAGTGGCCCCACCCGTGGAACCCTGTCGTCCTTCGCCCTGCGGTCCCTATAGCCAGTGCCGCGAGGTCAACGGCCACGCGGTCTGCTCTTGCGTTACCAATTACATTGGCACTCCGCCGGCCTGTCGGCCAGAGTGCTCGGGTAGCTCCGAGTGCTCCCAGGACAGGGCGTGCGTGAATCAGCGCTGTGTGGACCCGTGTCCCGGCACCTGCGGCCACGAGGCCATCTGCAAGGTGACCAACCACAATCCCATCTGCTCGTGCCCCGCCGGCTACAGCGGTGATCCGTTCGTGCGCTGTGCCCCGTGGCAGGAAGAGCCCGAGCATCCCAAGTCCAACGAGAATCCCTGCGTGCCCAGTCCCTGCGGCCGCAACTCCCAGTGTCGTGTTGTGGGCGAGACGGGAGTGTGTTCCTGCCTGCCGAACTTCGTGGGCAGGGCGCCGAACTGTCGCCCCGAGTGCACCCTCAACACCGAGTGCCCGGCCACCTTGGCCTGCATTAACGAGCGCTGTCAGGATCCCTGTCCGGGATCGTGTGGCTTCAATGCCTACTGCAGTGTGGTGAATCACTCGCCCGTCTGCTCCTGCGACAATGGTTACACTGGTGATCCCTTCGCCGGCTGCAATCCGCAACGTAAGCTCAAGCTGCCTTTCCTCTTAGAATGAGACTTAATCCCTTCCCCCTCAATGACCTCCAGTTCTTCCCGAGCCCGATGAGCGCCTGACTCCCTGCCAGCCCTCGCCCTGTGGCCCCAACGCCAAGTGCCGCGAGCGCAACGGCGCCGGCTCCTGTACGTGTCTGCCGGAGTACTTCGGCGATCCGTACAGTGGCTGTCGTCCGGAGTGCGTGGTGAACAGTGATTGCTCGCGCGACAAGTCGTGCGTCAACCAGAAGTGCGTGGACCCCTGTCCGGGTGTCTGTGGGTTGAACGCCGAGTGTCGTGTGTCCAATCACCTGCCCAGCTGCTCCTGCCTGGCCGGCTACACTGGAAACCCGTCGAGTGCGTGTCGTGAAATTCCAGTTACCCCCACCACGTAGGTGTTCCTCTAACCACTAACCCCTGGCCAGTAAATCCAACTGATCCTACGTACCTCCCCCCAGCTGAACGGGATGAGCATCCCTGTAGACCCTCGCCCTGCGGCCCTTACAGCCAGTGCCGCGAGGTCAATGGCCATGCCGTGTGCTCCTGCCAGCAGGGCTTTGTGGGCTCCGCTCCCAGCTGCCGGCCCGAGTGCATCATTAGCTCGGACTGCGCCCAAGATCTCAACTGTCAGAATCAGAAGTGCGTGGACCCGTGTCCGGGCACTTGCGGCATCGAGGCCCGCTGCCAGGTCATTAACCACTACCCTGCATGCTCCTGTGCCCCAGGTTTTACCGGAGATCCCTTCAACCGATGCACTAAGATATTGTGTAAGCATGATGAGCAGCTCTTGGGAAGAGAGAGTTAGGGGTGGGAAGCAAGCTAAGTGGGGGTTTATCTTTCTTAGGTCCGGTTTCTATCCTCCTTGTCGAAATTGTATGGCTAGAAAAGAATATCCGATTTCCGATAGCACTTTGACAGTGCGGGCAGAAACCGGTCCTTGGTAACTTAGAAAAAAATTAGCAAAGATTAAAGTTCGTTTTCCTTTAAAACTCCCTTAGAATCACAAGTTTAAAGCCCCATAGATCACCCCCACTTGGCTTGCCCACTCCTACCTAGATTCCTGCATGTATATACACTCTTTAATGTTTTATTTTTCCTTTTTTCTACATGTTATGTTTACTTTATTCTATGTACACTTTCCGTAAAACCACTATCCTATCAACCTACTATGTAAATTGTTGTGTTATGTGTACCTACCTACCTTCAACTATCTGGCATGGCTGTGTATGGATGTAGTCGAGCCCCCACCCGCCGAAAAGAACGGCAATCCCTGCATCCCCTCACCGTGCGGACCCAACTCGAAATGCATCGATGTCCGCGGTTCGCCTGCATGCTCCTGTCTGCCCGACTACCTCGGCCGTCCGCCCAACTGCCGGCCCGAGTGCCTCAGCAGTGCCGACTGCCCGGCGAACCTGGCCTGTGTGAACCAGCGCTGCACCAATCCATGCATCGGCGCCTGCGGCCTGCACTCCGTGTGCACGGTCGTCAAGCACCGGCCGGCATGCGAGTGTGTGCCTGGTTACACCGGAGATCCCTTCTCCGGCTGTGCGATTGTACAGCAAAGTAATATAAACTCTCTGCATGCTAGCACCTCTTTTGACTTCCAACTAACCTTTAAACCCGACTTTCCCCTTCTCCTCTAGTTACTGTCAAGGAAGAGCCAAGGAACCCGTGCAATCCCAGTCCCTGCGGCGCCAATGCCATCTGTCGGGAGCGTAATGGAGCTGGCTCCTGCGCCTGCCTGCCCGAGTACTTTGGCGATCCGTACAGCGGCTGCCGACCGGAGTGCGTCCAGAACGACGATTGTGATAGGTCGAGGGCCTGCATCAACAACAAGTGCCAGGATCCGTGTCCCGGAGCCTGCGGCATCAATGCCGAGTGCCGGGTCCTGAACCACGGACCCAACTGCAACTGCTTCGACGGCTACACCGGAGATCCGCATCGTTCCTGCGCCCTCATCGAGGTGGTGAGCCGTCGCCCGGAGAACCCGTGCCAGCCCTCGCCCTGCGGACCCTACAGTCAGTGCCTGGATACCAACAGCCATGCCGGTGTGCAGCTGCCTGGAGGGCTACATCGGAGCCCCGCCCAGCTGCAAGCCGGAGTGCGTGGTCAGCTCAGAGTGCCCGCAGAACAGGGCCTGCATCAACCAGAAGTGCGAGGATCCGTGCCGCGGCTCCTGCGGCAACAATGCCAAGTGCCAGGTGGTGAACCACAACCCCATCTGCACCTGCCAGCCTGGCATGACGGGAGACCCCATATCGGGCTGCCTGCCCACCGAAGTGGGCAAGACCTCAGACAACCCGTGCGTGCCCTCGCCCTGCGGACCCAACTCCATCTGCCGTGAGATTGGCAGCCAGGCTGCCTGCTCCTGCCAGGCCAGCTTCATCGGACGGCCGCCCAACTGCCGGCCGGAGTGCACCAACAACGACGAGTGCCAGAACCATCTCTCCTGCCAGAACGAGCGCTGCGTCGACCCCTGCCCCGGCTCCTGCGGCAGCAACGCTATCTGCCAGGTGGTCCAGCACAACGCGGTCTGCTCCTGCGCCGATGGCTACGAGGGCGAGCCCCTCTTGGCTGCCAACTCATCCCGGCTGTGCTGCCCACGGAGCCACCAACATCCCCCTGCGAGCCATCGCCCTGCGGCCCCCATGCCGAGTGCCGGGAAGGAACGGAGCCGGCGCCTGCTACTGCCACGACGGATTCGAGGGCAATCCCTATGATGCCCAGCGCGGATGCCGACGCGAGTGCGAGACCAACGACGAGTGCTCGCCGGCCCAGGCCTGCGTGCGCTTCAAGTGCGTCGATCCCTGCGACAACATCTGCGGAGACTACGCCGTCTGCACGGTGGACAAGCACGTGCCCACGTGCAACTGCCCGCCGGGCTACACCGGGGATCCGTTCTTCAGCTGCAAGCCAGTGCCAGTTACCCCGCCCGCCTCTGAACCCCTGCAACCCATCGCCCTGCGGACCCAACAGCAACTGTCGGGCGATGAACAACCAGGCCGTGTGCTCCTGCCAGTCAGGATTCGTGAACCAGCCGCCCAACTGCCGCCCGGAGTGTGGTCAGCGCCGAGTGTGCTCCGGAACGGGCTTGTGTGAACAAGAAGTGCGTGGATCCCTGCCTGCACACCTGCGGCATCAGTGCCATCTGCAGCACCAAGAACCACAGCCCCATCTGCACGTGTCCGCGCGGCATGACCGGCGATCCCTTCGTGCAGTGCACTAAGGTGGCCATCACCACGCCCGGAACCACACCCTCGCCGCCGCCGGCCTCGTGTGTGCCCTCGCCCTGCGGACCCAACGCCAAGTGCCAGATCGTGGGCAACAGTCCGGCCTGCTCCTGCCTGCCCAACTACATCGGCGCCCCGCCTCGCTGTCGTCCGGAGTGCGTCCTGAACTCCGAGTGTGGACCCACGGAGGCGTGCATCAACCAGAAGTGCGGCGATCCCTGCTCCGGTTCCTGCGGCTTCGAGGCCAAGTGCCACGTGCTCAACCACCTGCCCATCTGCAACTGTATCGAGGGCTACGAGGGCGATCCCTTCGTGCGCTGCACGAAGAAGCCCGAGGAGAGTCCCCGGACGTCGTGAATGACCCGTGCAATCCCAGCCCCTGTGGCCAGAACGCCGACTGCTTTGCGGGTGAGTGTCGCTGCCAGAACAACTACCAGGGCAATCCCTACGAGGGCTGCCGTCCGGAGTGCACTCTGTCCGCGGACTGTGCCCGGGACAAGGCCTGCACCCGCAACCGCTGCGTGGATCCCTGCCCGGGCGTTTGCGGCAACAATGCGCTGTGCGAGGTCATGAACCACATCCCGGTGTGCTCGTGCCTCCAGGGCTACGAGGGTGATCCGTTCACCAGCTGCCGCGTGAAGCCCATCGTTGACGACCCGATAGTCGAGGCCTGCTCCCCGTCGCCGTGCGGCGCCAACAGCCAGTGCCGCGACGTCAACGGCCATGCCGTGTGCTCCTGCCTGGAGGGCTTCATCGGCGCCCCGCCCCAGTGTCGACCCGAGTGCGTGGTGTCCAGCGAGTGCTCCGCCCTGCAGGCGTGCGTCAACAAGAAGTGCGTGGATCCCTGCGCCGCCGCTTGCGGACGCGAAGCCCGCTGCGAGGTCATCAACCACAGCCCCATTTGCGGCTGTCCGCCTGGCCGAACCGGTGATCCGTTCAAGCAGTGCGTGGAGATAGTCATGCCGCCGGATGTGAAGACCGTGGACAGGGATCCGTGCCTGCCCTCGCCCTGCGGACCCAACGCCATCTGCAAGCCGGACAGGAACGGACCCGTCTGCCAGTGCCAGCCCGAGTTCTTCGGCTCGCCGCCCAACTGCCGGCCCGAGTGCATCATCAATCCCGACTGCCTGTCCACGCAGGCCTGCATCAACAACAGGTGCAGCAATCCCTGCCCAGACTCTTGTGGAACCAACGCCGAGTGCCGCGTCATCGGACACACGGTATCCTGCTCTTGTCCTCCTGGATTCGCAGGCAATGCCTTCGTTCAGTGCGTGCAGCAGCAGGAGGAGCCAGTGAAGCCCTGCCAGCCATCGCCCTGCGGAGCCAATGCCGAGTGCATTGAACGGAACGGAGCCGCCGCCTGCAAGTGCATCGACGAGTACCAGGGCAATCCCTACGAGGGCTGCCGCCCCGAGTGCGTGCTCAGCTCGGACTGTCCCACGGACAAGGCCTGCATCCGCAACAGGTGCCAGGATCCCTGCCCCGGAATCTGCGGACTCAACGCCCAGTGCTACGCCGTGAACCATGTGCCGAACTGCGTCTGCAACGATGGCTTCACCGGAGATCCCTTCGCCAGCTGTCGCCGCGTGGAGGTCACCACTCCGCCGCCTGTGGCCGATCCTTGCATTCCCTCGCCCTGCGGAGCCAACAGCAAGTGTAGGGTGGCCAATGGCCTGGCCGTGTGCTCCTGCCTGGAGACCTTCGTGGGTGCCCCGCCGAACTGCAAGCCCGAGTGCACGGTCAACGCCGAGTGTCCCTCGACGAAGGCCTGCCACAAGTTCCGCTGCGCCAATCCCTGCGCCAAGACCTGCGGACTGAATGCCAAGTGCGAGGTGATCAACCACAACCCGATCTGCAGCTGTCCCCTGGACATGACGGGCGATCCCTTCGCCCGCTGCTACCCGGCACCGCCACCGCCGCCGCCAAGTCCCAAGGATGAGCCTTTGAGGCCCTGCCAGCCCTCGCCTTGTGGCCTCGAACTCTGAGTGCCGCGTACGCGATGAGCAGGCCTCCTGCTCCTGCCTGCCCAACTTCATTGGAGCGCCGCCCAACTGCCGACCCGAGTGCGTCGTGAACACGGACTGCTCCTCCGACCGAGCCTGCATTGCCGAGAAGTGCCGCGATCCCTGCGACGGCTCCTGCGGCGTGAACTCCGAGTGCCGCATCCAGAACCACCTGGCCATCTGCACTTGCCGTGGAGGCTTCACCGGCGATCCGTTTGTTCAGTGCGTCGAGGTCATTGAGGCCATAACCAAGTCACCGCCCCTGCTCAGCGAGGATCCCTGCGACCTGCAGCCCTGCGGATCGAATGCCGAGTGCAGGAATGGCATCTGCAGCTGCCTGCCGGAGTACCGAGGAGATCCCTACACCGGCTGTCGTCCCGAGTGCACCCTGAGCACGGACTGCCCGCCCACCAAGGCCTGCCTGAACAAGAAGTGCGTGGATCCCTGCCCCGGAGTGTGTGGCCAGAACTCGCAGTGCGATGTCTCGAATCACATCCCGATCTGCAGCTGCCTGCAGGGCTACACGGGCGATCCGTTTCGTCCACTGTCGCCAGGAGACGCCTGTGCCGAAGGATCCTGTCAGCCCAATCCCTGCGGACCCAACAGCGTGTGCCAGATATCTGGAAACGGACCCGTGTGTGCCTGCCAAGCTGGCATGCTGGGCTCCCCGCCCGGCTGCAAGCCCGAGTGTATCGTCAGCTCCGAGTGCTCGCTGCACATGGCCTGTGTGAACCGGAAGTGCGTGGATCCCTGTCCCGGCGCATGCGGACAGTTCGCCCGCTGCCAGGTCATCAACCACAACCCATCGTGCTCCTGCAATTCGGGATACACGGGTGATCCGTTCACGCGTTGCTACCAGAGGAGCGCAGGCCACAGCCAACGACGCCGGAGAATCCATGCCAGCCCTCGCCTTGCGGCCCCAACTCGGAGTGCAAGGTGCTGAACGGCAACGCCGCCTGCTCGTGTGCAGCCACCTTCATTGGAACGCCGCCTGAGCTGCCGCCCCGAATGCTCCATCAATCCGGAATGTCCGCCGACCAAGGCTTGCATCCGCCAGAAGTGCTCGGATCCGTGCGTGAATGCCTGCGGCTTCAATGCCCGCTGCAATGTGGCCAATCATCAACCCATCTGCACCTGCGATGTGGGCTATACTGGAGATCCGTTCACCGGCTGTCAGAAGGAGCAAGGTAGGACCAAGTTTTTATTTATCCAATCAGAAGTTAGGCCAAGGCGTGAGCCAGCTTATAAACAACAATTATTTGGGTTGTGGCTGCTTACGAACGCACTGCGAAAACTTGGGTTTACGCCTTGGAATATTTAGTTGAAAGAATGGGAAACTTTTGCGACTTAAAACGGTTTTCTACCCTCACTGTCAAAGTGCCTGTTAGCTATTTGTCCGAAAAAGATCATTACCAGTCAAACTTATCGTAAAGTTAATTGGTTTTCTGTCCTTACATTTATCTGAGCTTGAAAGAATAACATAGTGCTGTTAACAGGGCTATTAACTATCGATAAGTGCTGTAAAGCACATAATTGAGCTGTAAGGCGCTATTTGTCCGAAAAAGATCATCACCAGTCAGACTTATCGTTAAGAAAATCGGTTTTCTGCCCTCCTTAAATTAATCTGAGCTTAAAAGAATAACTTAGTGCTGTTAACAGTGCTGTTACCTACCGATTATAACTGTAAAGCACTTTATCTGACCGAAAAATTAAAACAGAAAGGGTAGAAACCGACCCCAAGTAATACTCTTATTGGCCCCTCAACAATCTGTGATAGAAACCCCTTGTACCCTTTGATTAAATACAAATACTCCTTAAAGCAAAGTTTCCTTTTCATTAGAAGCGCATTATAATGAGATATCTATGAAGTGCCCATAAAATATAGCAATTGCAACCGCTGTAATTGTTATAAATCATTTTTGAAATGCACTATTTGTTTGCACTTAAGTTTACCTTCACCTCATCCGCGTGACTTGTTCTAATGCGCTCTTAGGCAGCTTTTTTACCACATTTTTTACACCTTACATCATGCTCTATGGTTAGCGCACGCACAGGCACAATGCATTGCAAGAAAAGTGTTACCAGTTCTGTTTTCCACACAAAACCCACAAAAAGTTCACAAATCACTTGAGCGAAATGCAAAATCCAAGCAGCACGCACTCTGTACGAGTTGTCTGAGTGTCCCCGTGCTCCTGGATGTGTCTGTATGCTGGGCTAGTCAAAGATTGTGATTAGTTTTTAGTTAATTTTTGATATATATGCTTTTATACCGCCCCTAACGCCTGAATATTACAATATGCAAACTTGCCACGCCTTTATTATTGCTTCCTTATATACAAAACCACCTTTAATGCCTCACAAAAAGTACACCCGCCTCTAGAACTTTGCCTCTTAACCCTTGTTGTGGCCTCGAAAAGGATAATATTGTGTTCCGTATTCGAATCATCGCGAACTGCTTTTACCTAATTCGTTATCTGGCCCCAAAATGTCTCTCCACTCCGCTTACTACCTCAAATTGAACCCTAACCCCACTACCCCCGAATTGAGTACTGCGTTGTTGTTGACCCTGACCCTGACCCGCCCCTGTCCAAAATTATTGCCTCCGAAACGAACCAAAGATAAGTGCCTTAGAAAACCTAGAAACTAATTAGAATTAGCTAAAATGTATAACCTTAGTAGCGTATGAAAGTTGTTTAACAGCGAACAATAAATCAAATGATATAACCCCGCAAATAGACACTTGTTTTACTTACGACACAAAAAACATAACACAAGACTGCACTCACCACAAAAATAAATAATAAACAAATCGAAAACAAACACCGCCAAAGCACTCAACTAAAACCCAACTAAGCCAAGCGTAAGCTGCACCTGAATCGCATAATCCTCCAGTGGAGCCACCTTAACTCGTACTCGTACTCTAATCCCGCCACAATAATACCACAACTGCAATCGGAATAATCAGCTGAAAAAAGCTAAAACCAAGCCAAAGACAAAGTATGTTTCAAAGTACTAAAACCCCAACATTAGAGAGCTAAAAATGCTAATCTTTTCTCCCATCTCTGTGTCTCCGACTCCATCTCAACTCTCCCTCCTCTAGAACGCATTGTCAATGAGCAGGTGACCCCCTGCGAACCCAATCCCTGCGGCTCGAACGCTGTCTGCCGTGAGAGGAACGGCATTGGTTCCTGCCAGTGCCTGCCCGATCACTTTGGCGATCCGTATCAGTCGTGTCGTCCGGAGTGCGTCCGCAACTCCGACTGTCCCTCCAACAAGGCCTGTCAGCAGCAGAAGTGCCGCGATCCCTGTCCAGGCACCTGTGGCACCAACGCCGACTGCAGTGTCACCAACCACTTGCCCACCTGTACCTGCCGCATCGGATACACGGGCGATTCGTATCGCTACTGTCATGTGGAGCCAGCCCAGCGTAAGATAACAACCCAGCTAAACCGTTTTGCGGTCCTCACCCCTAGACCCTTTCCAGCAATCCGCCAAGCCGAACCCACCCAGCCCTGTCGTCCCTCGCCGTGCGGTCCCAACTCTCAGTGTCGCGAACTCAACGGTCAGGCGGTGTGCTCCTGCCTGGAACTCACATCGGCCTGCCCCCCAACTGCCGACCCGAGTGTGTGCTGAGCACCGAGTGTCCCACCGACAAGGCTTGCATCAGCCAGCGTTGCCAGGATCCCTGTCCCGGTACTTGCGGCCTCAATGCCGAGTGCCGGGTGAGAAATCACAGCCCTCTATGTCAGTGTCGTCAAGGTTTCACCGGTGACTCCTTTACCCGTTGCTATGCCCTACCACGTAAGACCTGGTCTCCCCTTGAAGCCGATGAAGATCCTGTTAATAGTTATGTGTCCCATCTTAGCCCCTCCGCCCGTAATCGAACGCGTTGAGCGTGATCCTTGCCAGCCTTCGCCCTGTGGCCTGAACAGTCAGTGCCGCAATATCCAGGGTGTGCCGTCCTGCTCCTGCCTGCCCGAGTTCCTCGGAGCTCCACCCAACTGCAGACCCGAGTGCACCATCAGTGCCGAGTGCTCGTCCAACCTGGCCTGTATACGCGAGAAATGCATAGATCCCTGTCCGGGATCGTGCGGCTATGCCGCCGAGTGTAATGTGGTGAACCACACGCCCATCTGTGTGTGTCCAGCTGGTTTCACTGGCGATCCCTTCAGCAGCTGTCGCCCTGCCCCGCCCGAACCGGTCCAAAGTAAGAAGGAATGCCCACGAAATGAGTTCTTTTCTAACGGAGTAACCCCCCCCTTGATAGGCGAGTACGTGGATCCCTGCAACCCCTCACCGTGTGGTCCCAACGCCCAGTGCAACGGTGGAGTGTGCACTTGCCTGGCCGAGTTTCACGGTGATCCCTACTCGGGCTGCCGGCCCGAGTGCGTCCTGAACTCGGATTGTTCTCGTGACAAGGCCTGCCTGCGCAGCAAGTGCGTGAACCCCTGTCCGGGCACTTGTGGCGAGAATGCCATCTGCGACGTCATCAACCACATACCCATGTGCCGGTGCCCCGATGGCACTGCCGGCAGCGCCTTCATCCGCTGTTCCCCCGTGCAGAGTATGTCCTTTCCTGACTCTACCCCTAAGAACCCCATTCCAAACCCACCCTTAGTTTCAGTTGTGACCAATCCGTGCCGACCCTCGCCCTGTGGCCCCAACTCTCAGTGTCGCGAGGTCAACCAGCAGGCTGTTTGCTCGTGCCTGCCCAGCTTCATCGGAGCTCCGCCTTCGTGTCGTCCGGAGTGCACCTCGAACGCCGAGTGTGCACCCACCCAGGCCTGCCTGAATCAACGGTGCGGGGATCCCTGTCCGGGAACCTGCGGTGTCGGTGCCAGGTGTGCTGTGGTCAGCCACAGCCCCTTCTGCACGTGTCCCGAGCGGTTCACGGGCAATCCCTTCGTTCGTTGCCAGCCTCAGAGTAAGGATACGGAGTTAGCTCCCAGAGAACTTTATCCACTAGAGCCTTACCTCTCCCCAGTTGAACCCATTCGCGATGTTGTACCCACCGATCCGTGTCGCCCGTCTCCTTGTGGCCCTTACGCCCAGTGTCGTCCTGTGGGCGAGGCCCCGGCTTGCTCCTGTCTGGAAACCTACATCGGACGTCCGCCCAACTGCCGGCCAGAGTGCGTGACCAGCTCGGACTGTGTCAGCCAGCTGGCCTGCGTCAACCAGAAGTGCGTGGACCCGTGTCCAGGCCGCTGTGGCCTCAACGCTGAGTGCCGCGTGGTCAGCCATGCGGTGCAGTGCATCTGCCAGCAGGGCTTCACCGGAGATCCGTTCGTGCAATGCAGTCCGGAGATCGTGAGGGACATAGAGGTACGCACCCCGTGCAGCCCCAGTCCTTGTGGAACGAATGCCGTGTGCCGCGACCGGAATGGCGTTGGCTCCTGCCAGTGCCTGCCCGAGTACTTTGGAGATCCCTACCAGGGCTGTCGCCCGGAGTGCATGCTGGACTCGGACTGTCCCTCGAGTAGGGCGTGTCAGCAGCTAAGATGCCAGGATCCGTGTCCCGGAACTTGCGGTCTGAATGCCAACTGCCAGGTGGTCAACCATCTGCCCACCTGCAATTGCCTCGCTGGCTACGTGGGAGACCCGTACCGTCAGTGCTCGCGTCAGCCGGAACGTAAGGAGCTACCTGCTTTAATCTCTCTCCATTCACTCATGTCCCTACTTCACCTTAGCGCCCCAAATGGAGTACGTTAATCCCTGCCAGCCCACGCCCTGCGGTCCCAACTCTCAGTGTCGCGTCTCGAATGAGCAAGCCGTGTGCTCCTGCCTGCCCCAGTTCGTGGGAGCTCCTCCTGTCTGCCGACCCGAGTGCACCATCTCCTCAGAGTGCTCGGCCGACAAGGCCTGTGTTAACCAGAAGTGCGTGGATCCCTGCACGGAGAATACCTGCGGCCGGAATGCCGTGTGCCGAGTGCGGAACCACAGTCCCATTTGCAGCTGCCTCAGCGGCTACACAGGCGATGCCTTCACGCGTTGCTTCACCATTCCACGTAAGCTTGGGTTTCCACTCCTCTTGCACAACAGAGAGTAGTAACTCCTCCCTTGCCTTAGCCCCGCCCATTGAGACCAAGGATGAGCCCCTGCGAGATCCCTGCGTACCGACACCCTGCGGTCCCAACTCCGAGTGCCGCAGCATTAATGGAGTGCCTGCCTGCTCCTGCCTGGCCACCTTCATCGGCCAGGCTCCCAACTGCCGCCCCGAGTGCACCATCAACTCGGAGTGTCCCGAGCCAGCTGGCGTGCATCAACCAGAAGTGCCGCGATCCCTGTCCCGGAGCCTGCGGCCACAATGCCGTCTGCAGTGTCATCAACCACACGCCGCTCTGCGCCTGCATCGATGGTTATATTGGAATCCCTTCACCAGCTGCAGTCCCAAGCCGCCAGAACGTAGGTGTCCTGCCTCCCTTAGTTCCTCCAGCGATTGCTTACCCTCCTTCCCTCCTACAGCCACCACGCCTCCCGTTGCTGACGATCCCTGCAATCCCTCGCCCTGCGGCTCCAATGCCCTCTGTCGCAACGGTCAGTGCTCCTGCATACCAGGAGTACCAGGGCGATCCATACGTCTCATGTCGTCCGGAGTGCGTGCTGAACACGGACTGTCCTCGGGACAGGGCCTGCGTGCGGAACAAGTGCATCGATCCCTGTCCCGGCACGTGTGGGGTGAATGCCCTGTGCGAGGTCCCCAACCACATTCCCATCTGCCGCTGCCCCGAGCAGACGGCCGGCAACGCCTTCTTCGAGTGCCGCCCCGTGGCGCCCGCCAAGATCCAGAATCCCTGCCAGCCCTCGCCGTGCGGTCCCGAACAGTCAGTGCCGGGTGGTGCAGCAGACCGCGGTCTGCTCCTGCCTCACCGACTACGTGGGCAGTCCGCCGCAGTGTCGCCCCGAGTGTGTCGCCAACTCCGACTGTCCCGCCGACCAGGCTTGCCACAACATGAAGTGCCGCGACCCCTGTCCTGGAACTTGTGGCTTCAATGCCCTCTGCAACGTGGTCAACCACAGTCCCTTCTGCCGCTGCCCTGCGGGCATGTCTGGAAATCCCTTCGTGAGCTGTCAGCCCATAAGTAAGTCCCCCTGGATCTCGACTCCCTCTCCTGCCGTGTCTAAGCCTGAGGTTTTTGCAGTTCAACGCGAGGAGAGACCTCAGAATCCCTGCCAGCCCTCGCCCTGCGGACCCAACTCCGAGTGTCGTGTGTCGGGAGACTCACCCTCCTGCTCCTGCCTGCCGGAGTTCGTGGGTGCCCCGCCCAACTGCCGCCCCGAGTGCATAACCAACTCCGAGTGCCCCTCGAACCGGGCCTGCATCAACCAGAAGTGCGCGGATCCCTGCCCCGGACTGTGCGGCGCCAATGCCAACTGTCGGGTGTTCAGCCACACGGCCATGTGCCTTTGCGACGCTGGCTTCACCGGAGATCCGTTCAGTCAGTGCAGTCCCGTCAGGGATGCCCCCATTGAGGTGCTGCAGCCGTGCAACCCCAGTCCTTGCGGCGTCAATGCCAAGTGTGAGGAGCGCGGCGGTGCCGGGTCCTGCCAGTGTCTGCCTGACTACTTCGGTAATCCCTACGACGGCTGCCGTCCCGAGTGCGTCCTGAACTCCGACTGCCCCTCGAACCTGGCGTGTGTGAACCAGAAGTGTCGCGATCCCTGTCCCGGAACCTGCGGCCAGAGCGCCGAGTGCCAGGTGGTGAACCACTTGGCCACCTGCAACTGCCTGCCTGGCTTCACCGGCGATCCGTACAGCCTGTGCCGCATCGTAGTCAACGAACCACGTAAGGATGCCAGCGTTTGCCCCCAGGATCTTGTCCCTCCATTGCCTCCCTTTGCCTGTTTTTAGCCCAACGCGTCTATGTGAATCCCTGCCAGCCGTCTCCCTGCGGTCCCAACTCCCAGTGCCGGGAGGTCAACGAGCAGGGCGTATGCTCCTGCCTGCCCGAGTTCATCGGCAGTCCGCCCGCCTGTCGTCCTGAGTGCACGAGTAGCTCGGAGTGCGCCGCCGACAAGGCCTGCGTGAACCGCAAGTGCGTGGATCCCTGTCCCGGAGTCTGTGGCCAGCAGGCCGAGTGCCGCGTAAGGAATCATAACCCCATCTGCACCTGTCTCAGTGGCTTCACGGGAGATCCCTTCACCCGCTGTTACCGTCAGCCGCGTAAGAAATACAGGATAATCTTAGGAAAACAGGATTTGGTTACGAAAGAAATCCATTACAGCTCCCCCGCCAGTGGCCATTGAACGCGAACCCCTTGACCCGTGTGTTCCCTCGCCCTGTGGTCCCAACTCGCAGTGTCGCGAGATTCATGGTACTCCTTCCTGCTCCTGTGTGCCCCCGTTCCTGGGAACTCCTCCCAACTGTCGGCCGGAGTGCTCCATCAACGCCGAGTGTCCCAGCCACCAGGCCTGCATAAGTCAGAAGTGTCGCGATCCCTGTCCCGGCTCCTGTGGCCTCAACACGCAGTGCAGCGTGGTCAACCACGTGCCCATCTGCAGCTGCTTTGTGGGTTACATTGGTGACCCATTCAGCGTTTGCAACCCAGAGCCACCTCAGAGAAGTAAGCTCCAACCGCAGGCTAGATTAAAGAGCACAAACCTAACTCTACCCCTTCCCGAATCAGTCCAAGAGCCCTTGCCGCCGGAGGATCCGTGCAACCCCTCGCCCTGCGGCTCCAATGCGCGTTGCAACAACGGTGTCTGCTCCTGCCTGCCCGAGTATCATGGAGATCCCTATACGGGCTGCCGCCCGAGTGTGTCCTGCACACGGACTGTGACCGTAGCCGCGCCTGTGTGCGCCACAAGTGTGTTGATCCCTGTCCCGGTATCTGTGCCAGCAACGCCATATGCGAGGTCCTTAACCACATACCCAACTGCCGCTGTCCCGAGAGGATGCAGGGCAATGCCTTCGTCCAGTGCAGTCCCGTGCCACGTAAGAACCCCTTACCCTTCCCTTTGGTAGCTCTTCATACAAACCCCACCTTGCAGAACTCGACGTGCCGCAGAATCCCTGCCAGCCCTCGCCCTGCGGGCCCAACTCCCAGTGTCGCGTGGCCAACCAGCAGGCCATCTGCTCCTGCATCTCGCCCTTCATCGGCAGCCCGCCCTTCTGCCGTCCAGAGTGCACCACCAACTCTGAGTGCCCCCTGAACCTGGCCTGTCTCAACCAGAAGTGCGGTGATCCCTGTCCGGGCGTCTGCGGGCGCAATGCCCAGTGCCACGTGACCAACCACAGTCCCTTCTGTCGCTGCCTGGACCGCTACTCCGGCAATCCCTTCGTCAGCTGCCAGCCAATCATAGAGCCTCCAGTGCCGCCGCCCAGGCAAACCTGCCTGCCCTCGCCCTGCGGACCCTACTCCCAGTGCCGCGAGGTGAACGACCTGCCCTCGTGCACCTGCCTGGCGGAGTACATTGGAGCGCCGCCCAACTGTCGCCCGGAATGTGTGACCAGCTCGGAGTGCCCCACCAGCCAGGCTTGCATCCAGCAGAAGTGTCGCGATCCCTGTCCCGGACTCTGTGGACAGTCGGCGCTCTGCCGCGTCATCTCGCACACCCCGAGCTGCGTGTGTCCCGAGGGCATGGAGGGAGATCCCTTCACCCTGTGCACCGAGAAGAGGATTCAGCAGCTCGACCAACTGGACCCCTGCAATCCCAGCCCGTGCGGAGCCAATGCCCGATGCACCTCTCGCCAGGATGCCGGCTCCTGCCAGTGCTTGCCCGACTTCTTTGGCAATCCCTACGAGGGATGTCGCCCAGAGTGTGTTCTCAACTCGGATTGCCCCTCGAACCGGGCGTGTCAGCAGCAAAAGTGCCAGGATCCGTGTCCTGGAACTTGCGGCCAGAATGCGCTCTGCAATGTCCTCAACCATGTGCCCAGCTGTAGCTGCGTGACAGGCTACTCCGGAGATCCCTATCGCCAGTGTCTGCCTGAACGACAACGTAAGACTAGTAATGGAAGTGCCTTGAACCCTTCAGAAACCAATACATCTGCCTTTATAGCCATCAAGGAGTACGTCAATCCCTGCCAGCCTTCACCCTGTGGCCCCAATTCCCAGTGTCGCGAAGTCAACGAGCAGGCCATCTGCTCGTGTCTTCCCGAATATGTTGGAGCTCCACCCGCCTGTCGCCCCGAATGCACCATCTCCTCGGAGTGTCCCATAGACAAGGCCTGTGTGGGCCAGAAGTGCGTGGATCCCTGTCCCGGAACCTGCGGGGAACAGGCTGTCTGTCGGGTGGTGAACCACAGTCCCATTTGCTCGTGTCGCGCCGGCTATACGGGCGACGCCTTCTTCCGCTGCTTCCCCAAGCCCCGTAAGTGTCTTGCTCCTCTCCAGGTTGGATTCCCCCCTAAACCTTGTCTCATTTCTAAAGCTGAACCTGTGGCCCCTGTCCAAAAGACCCCGGTTGATCCTTGCGTGCCTTCGCCCTGCGGCCCCTACTCTCAGTGCCGCTCGCAGGGAGATGCTCCCGCCTGTTCCTGCCTGGTTGGCTACCTGGGAGCTCCTCCCAACTGCCGACCCGAGTGCAGGATCAACGCAGAGTGTCCCAGCAGCCAGGCCTGCATCAACGAGAAGTGTCGAGATCCCTGTCCCGGCTCGTGTGGCTACGGCGCCATCTGCAATGTGATCAATCACACGCCCAGCTGCACCTGTCCGGCGGGATACTCGGGCGATCCGTTCCGTCAGTGTCAGCCCCTGCCACCGCCTCCACCAACAAGTAAGCCTCAACGAATCCCAACGAGTGTAGGAGAAGGACTCACCCTCTTTTCCCTTATCAGCCGTTGAGCTCGACGATCCCTGCCAGCCCTCGCCCTGCGGCCCCAACGCCCAGTGCAGCAACGGCGTCTGCTCCTGCATTCCCGAGTACCATGGCGACCCTTACAGCGGCTGCCGGCCCGAGTGCCTCACCAGCGCGGACTGCCCGCGGGAACTGGCCTGTTCGCGTCTCAAGTGCTTCGATCCTTGCCCCGGAACCTGTGCTCCCAACGCCATTTGCTCGGTCCTCAACCACGTTCCCATGTGCACGTGTCCCGAGGGCTATGCGGGCAATGCCTTCGTTCAGTGTCAACCCATACCACGTAAATATCCTCTACCAGGTCACGTCTAAGTCTTGGAGTCCCAACCCCTTGTATTCCTTGCAGCCCCCGCCATTGTCCAGCCCTGTCAGCCCTCTCCGTGCGGCCCCAACTCGCAGTGTCGCGAGGTCAACCAGCAGGCCGTCTGTTCTGCGTGTCCGGATACTTTGGAACGCCGCCCCTTTGCCGGCCGGAGTGCACCTCGAACGCCGAGTGCCAGTCCCGGCTGGCGTGCGTCAACCAAAAGTGCGTCGATCCCTGTCCCGGCTCCTGTGGCCGCAATGCCCAGTGCAGCGTCGTGAACCACAATCCCTTCTGCACCTGCCTGCCCCGCTACACGGGCAATCCCTTCGTGGGCTGTCAGCAGATCATCGAACCGCCGCAGCAGGACATCGTGCCCCAGGATCCGTGCCGTCCATCCCCATGTGGACCCAACGCCGAGTGCCGCGCTGTCGGAGAGACAGCCACCTGTTCCTGCCTGGCGGACTTCGTGGGCTCGCCGCCCTACTGCAAGCCCGAGTGCGTGGCCAACTCTGAGTGCCCGTCGAACCTGGCCTGCATCAACCAGAAGTGTCGCGATCCCTGTCCCGGGCTGTGCGGCGTCAGTGCCCTGTGCCGCGTGGTCTCCCACACGGCCATGTGCGTGTGCGATGCCGGCCTGACCGGGGATCCCTTCACCCAGTGCCAGCCCATAGTGGCCGACGTGGAGATCATCAATCCGTGCCAGCCCTCGCCGTGTGGAGCCAATGCCGAGTGCATCCAGCGGAACGGAGCCGGAGCCTGCCAGTGCCTGAGGGATTACTTCGGCAATCCCTACGAGGGCTGTCGCCCGGAGTGCGTCCTCAACTCGGACTGCCCCTCGAACCGCGCGTGCCAGCAGCAGAAGTGCCGCGATCCCTGCCCCGGAAGCTGTGGCCAGAACGCCGAGTGCAACGTCATCAACCACACGCCGATGTGTAACTGCTTCGCGGGATATGTAGGAGACCCGTACCGCTACTGCAGCCAGCCGCCAGAACGTAAGCGAGTTCCAATTATTCCCGTAGTCCTGCTTAACCGGGTCGTAGCCTTTGGCGTAGTCACTAATCCCAAGTATCGTATTCTAACCCGTAACTAGCTATTGTCCATGAGTATGTGAACCCCTGTCAGCCGTCCCCCTGCGGCCCCAACTCCCAGTGCCGCGAGATCAACGAGCAGGCCGTCTGCTCCTGCCTCCAGGAGTTCGAGGGCGCCCGCCCAACTGCCGGCCCCAGTGCACCTCGAGCTCCGACTGCGCCCCCAACAGGGCGTGCATCGGCTTCAAGTGCGTCGATCCCTGTCCCGGTGTCTGTGGCCAGCAGGCGGTGTGCGAGGTGCGCAACCATAGTCCACTCTGTAGGTGTCCCGCCGGCCTCATGGGCGATCCCTTCGTGCGCTGTCTTCCCCGTCCAGCAAGTAAGGATTCGGAGATACCCAACCTTAAGGAAACCTAACCTGACTCTCCACCCTTTGCCAGTTCCCCCGCCGCCGCCCCTGAGAGACGTTGCTCCCTACCGCGATCCCTGTCTACCCTCGCCCTGCGGCCTTTATGCCTCCTGCAGGAATCAGCAGGATCAGGCGGTGTGCTCCTGCTTGCCGGGATACTTTGGCACTCCGCCCTATTGCCGCCCGGAGTGCAGCATCAATGCGGAGTGTCCGAGTCACCTGGCTTGCATAGGGGAACGCTGCCGCGATCCCTGTCCCGGGGCCTGTGGTCAGCAGACCGAGTGCCGAGTGATCAGTCACGTTCCCAGTTGCGTCTGCCTCCGGGGTTATGTGGGCGACGCCTTCCTAGCCTGTCACCCGGCGCCACGTAAGAGTTCCTCTTCTAGAAAACCCGATTCCCCACTAAGACCCTTCTATGCAGCCCCACCTGTGGTCCACGAAGAACCCCGCGATCCCTGCAATCCCAGTCCCTGCGGCAGCAACGCCGTTTGCCTCAACCAAGGAGAGTGCCAGTGTCTGGCCGAGTATCAGGGAGATCCCTATGTGGCCTGCAGGCCAGAGTGTGTCCTCAGCTCGGAGTGCCCCCGGAACCTAGCCTGCATCAGGCAAAAGTGCACTGACCCCTGTCCCGGAACCTGTGGCAGCAATGCCATCTGCGAGGTGAACAACCACATCGCCATGTGCCACTGCCCCGAGGGAATGACGGGCAATGCCTTTGTCCAGTGTTCGCCAGTCCAATGTAGGTCTAAATCTGTCCAAGTAGAGCTTCCCATGTTAATCCTCACCTGCTCCTCTTCAGTGGATGTGTACCGCAACCCTTGTAGTCCCTCGCCCTGCGGCTCCTACGCCGAGTGCCGGGAGCAGGGTGGCCAGGCGGTGTGCAGCTGCCTGCCCAACTACTTCGGGGTGCCGCCCTCCTGCCGACCCGAGTGCAGCACCAACTACGACTGTGCCCCCAGCCTGGCGTGCCAGAACCAGCGATGCGTCGACCCCTGTCCCGGAGCCTGCGGGGCCCACGCCGAGTGCCGGACTGTGAGCCACAGTCCCTACTGCAGCTGCAGGCCTGGATTCACAGGCAATCCCTTCGTCCAGTGCCATAGGATTAGTAAGTCTAGCAGGGAATCCCTCATCCTCATGCGTAACCAATGTCCCTTCCCGCCTGTAGTTGAACCCCAGCGCGATGTTGTGCCCCTAGATCCCTGCCAGCCCTCGCCCTGTGGACCCAACAGCGAGTGTCGCCGTGTGGGTGACACTCCCTCCTGCTCCTGCCTGCCCAGCTTCTTTGGCACCCCGCCCAACTGCCGGCCCGAATGTGTGTCCAATGCCGAGTGCAGTCAGGTCCAAGTGTGCATCAAGAATCGCTGCCAGGACCCGTGTCCGGGTCTCTGCGGCTTGGATGCTGTGTGTAGGGTCATCAGCCACAGTGCCATGTGCTACTGCCAGCCGGGCTACAGCGGCGATCCCTTCGTCCGCTGTGCTCCCATTCAAAGGGAGCCAGTGGAGGTGGTGCAGCCCTGCAACCCCAATCCCTGTGGCTCCTTTGCCGAGTGCCGGCAGCAGAATGGCGTCGGTTCGTGTCAGTGTCTGGCCCGAGTACTTCGGCAATCCCTACGAGGGCTGTCGCCCCGAGTGCGTGACCGACTCCGACTGTCCTTCCCAGCTGGCGTGCGTGAACCAGAAGTGCCGCGATCCCTGTCCTGGTGCCTGTGGCCAGAATGCCGAGTGCTTCGTGCGCAGCCACCTGCCCAGCTGCAACTGCCTGAGCGGCTATGTGGGCGATCCCTACCGCTACTGCAGCGTCGAAGCCAAACGTAAGCTGAGTCCTTGCCTGGCCCCGAACCCTTCTCTAGACTTTCCTCGTTCTCTTCCAGCCATCCGGGAGTATGTCAACCCCTGTCAGCCCTCTCCCTGCGGCCCCAACTCTCAGTGTCGCGAACAGAACGGAGTGGCCACCTGCTCCTGCCTGCCGGAGTACGTGGGCACGCCCCCAGGCTGTCGACCCGAGTGCACGGTCTCCTCGGAGTGCTCGTTCGACAAGGCCTGTGTCCGCCACAAATGCCAAGATCCCTGTCCCGGTGCCTGTGGCACCTCTGCCAACTGTCAGGCCCTGAACCATGCCCCGCTCTGCTCTTGCCAGGCGGGTTACACGGGCGACCCCTTCACCCGCTGTTACCCCATTCCCCGTAAGTAACCTCGAAGATGGAGAGTCTCCCTTATACTCACCCTGCTCTCCCTGAATCCAGCTCCTCCTACCCACATCCTGCAAGATATTGTGCGCGATCCCTGCCAGCCCTCTCCCTGCGGGGCCAATGCCCAGTGCAGGGAGTCCCAGGGTCAAGCCGTGTGCTCCTGCCTGCCCAACTACTTCGGCCTGCCGCCCAACTGTCGCCCCGAGTGCACCCAGAGCTCAGAGTGTCTGTCCAGTCTGGCCTGCATTAACCAGCGGTGTGCGAATCCATGTCCAGGCTCTTGTGCCTACAATGCAGTTTGCAGGGTGCACAATCACGTGCCCAGTTGCCTCTGTCCACAGGGATATATAGGCGATCCCTTCTCCAGCTGCTACCCTGAACCACAGCCGCCACGTAAGAACCTTGAAGAGTGTCTCAGTTCAAGTTTAAAACTCCCCGCCTTACCCCCAGCCAAGCCCATTGCCCTCGACGATCCCTGCCACCCATCCCCCTGCGGAGCCAATGCCCTGTGCCAGAATGGCCAGTGTTCCTGCTTGGCCGAGTACCAAGGAGATCCCTACACCGGCTGTCGTCCCGAGTGCGTCCTGAATGCGGATTGCCCAAGGAATCGAGCCTGCGTGCGTCACAAGTGCGTGGATCCCTGCCCGGGCACCTGTGCTCCCAACGCCATCTGCGATGTGATCAACCACCTGGCCATGTGCCGCTGTCCGGAGCGAATGATAGGCAACGCCTTCATCCAGTGTGAGGAGCAGCCTGTGTCCCTGGCCCCCGTGGATCCCTGCTACCCATCGCCCTGCGGTCCTAATAGCCGGTGTCGGGTATTCAACAACAACGCCGTGTGCTCCTGCATTGAGGATTACATTGGAACACCGCCGAACTGCCGACCGGAGTGCACCCAGAACTCGGATTGCCTGCCTAGGTTGGCCTGCCAGCGACAACACTGCATCGATCCTTGCCCCGGAACTTGTGGCTTCAATGCCCTTTGCCATGTGGTGAACCATGCGCCGATCTGCAGCTGTCCGCCCAGGCACCAGGGCAATCCCTTCCTGGGTTGCTTCCCAGAGCCAGTGCGGCGGGATGAGATTGCTCCCAAGCAGCATCCCTGCCAGCCCTCGCCCTGTGGGCCCTACGCCAACTGCCAGGCTGTGGGAGATCAGGCCCAGTGCAGCTGCCTTCCTCAATACATAGGAACTCCGCCCAACTGCCGACCCGAGTGCGTCACCAATTCGGAGTGTCCCTTCGACAAGGCCTGCCTGGGTCAGCGCTGCGCCGATCCCTGCCCGGGCTCCTGCGGCTCCAATGCCAACTGCCATGTGATCAGCCATGCGGCCATGTGCTTCTGCCTGCCAGGCTACACGGGAGACCCCTTCACTTCCTGCCGCCAGGTCCCATTGATTCAGCAGGAGGAGGTTATTCAGCCCTGTTCGCCGAGTCCTTGCGGAGCAAATGCCATATGCCGCCAGGAGGGCCGTGTGGGCTCCTGCCAGTGTCTGCCCGAGTACTTTGGAAATCCCTACGAGGCCTGCCGACCCGAGTGCGTGACAAATAACGACTGTCCCGCGGACAGGTCCTGCCAGCAGATGAAGTGCCGCGATCCCTGCCCGGGCGTCTGTGCCCTGAATGCCTTGTGTCGGGTGATCAATCACCTGCCCACTTGCCACTGTCTCAGCGGGTTCATAGGTGATCCTTACAGCTATTGCCAGGTGCCCGAGAAACGTGAGTGTTCCGTCTTGTCTCCCTTCCCCGATCCCTTCTCAAACCTTCCCCTTCTGTAGCCATCCTCAAGGAGTATGTCAACCCCTGCCAGCCCTCGCCCTGCGGTCCCAACTCCCAGTGCCGCGAGAATAACGAGCAGGCCATCTGCTCCTGCCTGCCGGAGTACGTGGGTGCGCCACCCAACTGTCGCCCCGAGTGCGTGACCAGTTCCGAGTGCTCCCACGATAAGGCTTGCCTCAGGCAAAAGTGTGCCGATCCCTGTCCCGGGAGTGTGCGGCTCCAATGCCGAGTGTCGCGTCTTCCAGCATGCCCCCATCTGCAGCTGTCGTCCAGGCTTCACGGGCGACGCCTTCACGCGCTGCCTGCCCCTGCCACGTAAGGAATACCTCTTGGTTAGGAGACCCCATAGTAGCCCCTATATCTCATCCCATCTTACAGCCCCTCCTCGGCCCCAGTTGGACGTCTACCGCAATCCCTGTGTGCCCTCGCCCTGTGGCCAGTTTGCCGAGTGCCGTGACCACCAGGGAACTGCCACCTGCAGTTGCCTGCCCACCTACTTTGGCACTCCGCCCAACTGCCGACCCGAGTGCACCATCAACCCCGACTGTCCCTCGCACTTGTCCTGCCAGCAGCAGCGTTGTCGCGATCCCTGCCCCGGAGCCTGTGGATTCAATGCAATCTGTAGGGTGGTCAACCACAATCCCACGTGTCAGTGTGCTCCTGGGTTGATAGGCAACCCCTTCACATCCTGTCAAGCCCCACCACCTGCTAGAGACCCCCCACCACAAGCGATCCCTGTTCCCTAATCACCTGTGGCCCCAATGCCGTGTGCCAGCAGGGACAGTGCAGCTGCCTGCCCGAATTCCAGGGCAATCCCCTGGTGGGCTGTCGCCCGGAGTGCGTGCTGAGCACGGAATGCGACTGGAACAAGGCGTGCGTGAGGAACAAGTGCGTGGATCCCTGTCCCGGAACCTGCGGCTCGAATGCCATCTGTGAGGTCCACCGACACGTGGCCATGTGCCACTGTCCGCCGGGAATGACGGGCAACGCCTTCAGCCAATGTCGACCTCTTCCACCTCCACCCGTACGCGATGTCATAGATCCCTGCAAGCCCTCGCCCTGCGGACCCAATGCCCAGTGTCGCCACATCAACGGACAGGCGGTGTGCTCCTGTCTGCCGGACTTTATAGGAGTTCCTCCTTCCTGCCGGCCCGAGTGCGTCAGCAACGCGGAGTGCCCCCTGCACCTGGCTTGCCTGCAGCAACACTGTCGCGATCCCTGTCCCGGAGTCTGTGGCCTGAACGCCGACTGCCGGGTGATAAACCACAGCCCCAACTGTCACTGCATTGGATCCTACACAGGAAACCCCTTCGTGGCGTGTCACCGCCAGCCACCGCCACCGCCAGTGAGGCAGGAACCCATCGATCCTGCCAGCCGTCGCCCTGTGGAGCCAACGCCGAGTGTACCCGTCAAGGGGACCAGGCCGTGTGCAAGTGCCTCAAGGATTACGTGGGAGCTCCGCCCAACTGCCGACCCGAGTGCGTGTCCAACTCCGACTGTCACACGAACCTGGCCTGCCTGAACCAGCATTGTCGCGATCCCTGTCCCGGGGTCTGTGGCGCCAATGCCGAGTGCTATGTGATAAACCACACGCCCATGTGCACATGCATCGGTGGTCACCGGGGCAATCCCTTCATAGGCTGCCAGGTGGAACGCGATGTGCCCGAACCCCTCAATCCCTGCGTGCCCAGTCCTTGTGGAGCCAACGCTCTCTGCTCGGAGAGGAATGGAGCCGGAGCCTGCCAGTGCCTGCCGGAGTTCTATGGCAATCCCTACGAGGGTTGCCGACCCGAGTGCGTGCTCAACTCGGACTGTCCCAGCCACTTGGCTTGCCTGAATCAACATTGTCGCGATCCCTGTCCCGGAACCTGCGGCCCCAATGCCCAGTGCCAGGTGAGGGATCACCTGCCGCGTTGCAACTGCCTCGTGGGCTACCAGGGCAATCCCTACGTCTTCTGCAATCTCCAGCGTGAACGTAAGATGCGGTTTGACCTTAATAGACTTAGTACTCACCCCTTATTCCCCCCGACAGCCCTGCCCGAACCCATACCCTCGCGACCCTGTCAGCCCTCGCCCTGTGGCCCCAACTCCCAGTGTCGGGAGTCGAACGGCCAGGCTGTGTGTACCTGCCTGCCTGAGTTTATAGGATCCCCACCCGGCTGTAGGCCCGAGTGCACCATCTCGAGCGAGTGCGCCCTAACCCTGGCTTGTGTCCAACACCACTGCGTGGATCCCTGTCCCGGTGCCTGCGGCAGCAATGCCCAGTGTCGGGCCATTAACCACAGTCCGCATTGCAGCTGCCTGCCTGGCTACCAGGGTGATGCCATCAGTGGCTGCCAGCGCATACGTAAGACTAGGCTTTGCTCCTCCTGTGGAAGCTCTCCTAACCCCCAACTTTGCAGCCCCTCAAATTACTTACGATGCCCCCAAGGAGACCTACCGCGATCCCTGTGCTCCCTCTCCCTGCGGCACCTTTGGCCAGTGTCGGGCTCAGGGCCAGCAGGCAGTGTGTTCCTGCCTGCCTGGCTACTTCGGAGCTCCGCCCAACTGCCAGCCAGAGTGCGTCATAAACCCGGACTGTGCTCCGCACTTGGCTTGCCTCAGCGAGAAGTGTCGCGATCCCTGTCCCGGTTCTTGTGGCCTCCAGGCCGTGTGCAACGTCATCAACCACACGCCCATCTGCAGTTGTCCGGCTGGCTATGAGGGCAATCCCTTCATCAGCTGCCGGCCAACGCCGCCACCACCAACTCCTGTCCTTCGCGATGCCTGCAATCCTTCGCCTTGCGGTTCCAACGCTGTGTGCCAAGGAGGGCAGTGCTCGTGTCTGCCGGAGTTCGAGGGCAACCCCTACGTGGGTTGCCGCCCCGAGTGCGTGCTCAACACGGACTGTGCCAGGGACAAGGCTTGCCAGCGAAGCAAGTGCAAGGATCCCTGTCCAGGAGCCTGCGGTGTGGGAGCACTCTGCGAAGTGCGCAATCACATTCCCACCTGCAACTGTCCGCCAGGAACCCAGGGCAATGCCTTTGTCCAGTGTACCATCGTGCAATGTAGGTCCCCAATCGAAGAATCCCCAAGAAACCCAGCTTAATACTCTCCTCATCCCCCTAGCTTCTCCCGTGGAACCCTTGAACCCCTGCCAGCCCTCGCCCTGCGGCAACAATGCCCAGTGCCGCGTGGCCAACGAGCAGGCCATCTGCTCCTGCCTGCCGGGCTACTTTGGTGTCCCGCCCAAGTGTCGACCCGAGTGCGTGATCAACTCGGACTGTGCCCCGCACCTGGCCTGCCTGAATCAGCAGTGCCGCGATCCCTGTCCCGGAGCCTGTGGCCAGTTTGCCCAGTGCCAGGTCATCCGCCACGTGCCGCACTGCAGCTGCTCCGCAGGATACTCGGGCAACGCCTTCTTCCTGTGCCAGCGAGTGCCGCCGTCGCCTCCAGTGATCCAAAGGGAACCCCTTAATCCCTGCTACCCGTCACCCTGCGGAGCCAACGCCGAGTGCAGCAACCAGAATGAGCAGGCCGTGTGCAAGTGCTTGAAGGACTACATAGGAACACCGCCCAACTGCCGCCCCGAGTGCTTGACGTCCTCGGAGTGTCCCAGCCAGCTGGCCTGCATTGGCCAAAAGTGCAGGGATCCCTGCCCGGGACTGTGTGGCAGCGCTGCCAGCTGCCAGGTCATCAGCCACGTGCCCTCTTGCATCTGCCTCGCGGACTACATAGGCGATCCCTACACCGGCTGCTATCCCCGGCCGCCGATCCAGCGGGAGCAGGTCAATCCCTGCGCCCAGAGCCCCTGCGGCAGCAATGCCGTGTGCCGGGAGCGAGGAGGAGCCGGCGCCTGCCAGTGCCTGCCGGAGTACTACGGCAATCCCTACGAGGGTTGCCGTCCCGAGTGCGTGCTCAACTCGGACTGTTCCAGCCACTTGGCCTGCCTGAACCAACATTGTCGCGATCCCTGTCCCGGAACCTGTGCCCCCAACGCCCAGTGTCAAGTCGTAAACCACGTTCCCAGCTGCAGCTGCTATCCCGGATATAGCGGCGATCCCTATCGCCACTGCCATGTCGGTCCAGGCGGAACGTAAGCAGTCTCCCGCGAGTCCTTCTCTTAACCCTTGCACTAACCGTGAACCCTCACTCTTGTGTCCCTTCCCAGCCGTCCCAGTCCATGTTGTCAGCGTCCCCCTTGACCCCTGCCAGCCCTCGCCCTGTGGCCCCAACGCTCAGTGCTCCGAGTCCCAGGGCCAGGCGGTGTGTCGCTGCCTGCCCGACTACTTCGGCTCTCCCCCTGCCTGCCGACCCGAATGCACCTCCAATCCCGAGTGTCCCCAGGATAGGGCTTGCGTGGCCAGAAGGTGCGCCGATCCCTGTGTGGGAGCCTGTGGGCAGAACGCCCTTTGCCGGGCCAGTCAGCACAGAGCTCTCTGCTCCTGCCAACCTGGCTACACCGGTGATCCCTTCATGCGCTGCCTGCCCCTGCCCCCGCCTCCGCCTCAGGTTGTTCGGGATTCGCCCAGAGATCCTTGTGTGCCCTCGCCCTGCGGCCAGTTTGCCCAGTGCCGAGTGGAGTACGGGCAAGCCGTGTGCTCCTGCCTGGCCTCCTACTTCGGCACTCCGCCTCACTGTCGTCCCGAGTGTAGTTCCGAACTCGGATTGTCCCAGTCACAGAGCCTGCGTCAATCAGAGGTGCGTGGATCCCTGTCCCGGTGCTTGCGGCTTGAGTGCTCAGTGCGATGTGCTCAACCATGTGCCCAGCTGCTCCTGTCCTCGGGGGTATGTCGGGGATCCCTTCTACCGCTGCTATCCAGCTCCATCACCTCAGCCAATCCCTGTTTCCGTCCTGGCTGAGGATCCCTGTCAGCCCTCGCCCTGTGGTCCCAATGCCCAGTGTGCGAACGGCATCTGCAGCTGCCTGCCCTTGTACCAGGGTGATCCCTACGTGGGTTGTCGCCCGGAGTGCGTACTGAGCACCGAGTGTCCTTGGGACAAGGCCTGCATCCGCAATCGTTGCCAGGACCCATGTCCCGGAACCTGTGGATCGGGAGCCACCTGTCAGGTGCACAATCACGTGGCCCTGTGTCAGTGTCCTGCTGGCTATCAGGGCAATCCGTTTGTGCTGTGCCAGCCCCAGCAGCTCCAGGCCCCCTACACCGAACCCCATCCCTGCCAGCCCTCGCCCTGCGGTCCCCACGGACAGTGCAGGGAGGTTGGCTCCCAGGCCATATGCTCCTGCTTGCCGGGTTACTACGGCAGTCCGCCCTTGTGTCGCCCGGAGTGTGTGAGTGACCCGGAGTGTCCGCCCAGCCTGGCCTGTGTGAACCAAAAGTGCCGCGACCCCTGTCCCAGTGCCTGTGGCTACCTCGCCCAGTGCCACGTGATCAACCACAGCCCGCAGTGCGTCTGCCCAGCGGGTTACACGGGAAGTCCCTACGTCCAGTGTGAGGTGATAAGAGAGCAACCCATCCAAGTCCAACGCGAACCCATCGATCCCTGCCTGCCCTCGCCGTGTGGTCCCCATGCCCAGTGCAGCCACGAGGGCGGCAACGCTGTGTGCCGCTGCCTGCCGGAGTACCTGGGAGTTCCTCCCTACTGCCGGCCCGAGTGCATAGCCAACAGCGAGTGTCCCAGCGACAGGGCCTGCATCAATCGCAGGTGCCAGGATCCCTGTCCCGGGCTGTGTGGCTTCAGCGCCATCTGCCGGACCGTCAACCACCAGCCAAACTGTGTTTGTGCTCCCGGCCTGGTGGGCAATCCCTTCACCTCCTGCCTGCCGCCAACAAGGCCTCAGAGTTCTCCCTACACACCACCCTCAACGGCCCTTGAAGTGCTCCAGTACGAGGAGCCCTATGTCAATCCCTGCGAGCCCAATCCCTGCGGGGCCAATGCCCAGTGCAGTCAGCGAGGAAGGGTGGCCTCCTGCGTCTGCCTGCCCGACTACTTCGGCAATCCCTACGACGCCTGTCGCCCCGAGTGCATCCTCAACTCCGACTGCCCCTCGAGCAGGGCCTGCGTGCAGCAGAAGTGTCGCGATCCGTGTCCAGGGGTTTGTGGCGTGAATGCCGAGTGCCATGTCCAGGATCACCTGCCGCAATGCATTTGCTTCCGGGGCTACACGGGCAATCCCTTGGCGTACTGTGCGCCATTTGAGCCCAGAATCCAGCAATGTAAGCAGCCCTGCAAGTCCCCTTTGAATCCAGATAATATCTCCCCTTCCCCATCAGCCCCTGTAGCTCCCCTGACTCCCTGTGATCCCTCGCCCTGTGGACCCAATGCCCAGTGTCACCCCTCCAATGACCAAGCCGTGTGCTCCTGCCTGCCCGAGTTCTATGGCCTTCCGCCCCGCTGTCGTCCCGAGTGCACCCTGAACTCGGAGTGCTCTCACGACAAGGCCTGTGTCCAGCACAAGTGCGTCGATCCCTGTCCAGGGGTCTGTGGCCTCAATGCCGAGTGTCGCGTGCACTACCACAGTCCCATCTGCTACTGCCGCGCCTCGCACACGGGTGATCCTCTCACGCGTTGCTACGAGAACCCCAAACGTAAGGATATTGAAGCCTCTGAAGCCTTGAGAGATTTCCCTAACAAAAACCACTTTTTAACTTCAATTGAAACAGCTGTGAGTCCCCCAATATACGACACACCCTCGCCTCCGTATCCGGTGGCCATACCCGGCCTGGTGCACATCCAACAGCAACCGGGAATAGTCAATATTCCCTCTGCGCCGCAGCCTGTGTACCCCGCTCCGGTTTACCATCCAGCGCCGCAGCCTGGATACCCCTCACCTCAGCCTCCTCAGCAACCTGGAGTTGTTAACATTCCCTCGGTGCCCCAGCCAGGATACCCCTCACCTCAGCCTCCGGTTTACGATGTCAACTATCCAACGCTGTCTTATCCAACTCCTCAACAACCTGGAGTTGTTAACATTCCTTCGGTGCCACACCCTGTGCCTCCGACATCTCAGCGGCCTGCTTTCATACCATCGCCAGTGAACCCACATCAACCTGCACCACAGCCTGGAGTTATTAATATACCTTCAGTGCCGCAACCAGGATATCCCGCTCCTCAGACTCCGGTTTATGATGTGAACTATCCAACGACACCAGCTCCCATTCCCCAACAACCTGGAGTGGTGAATATTCCATCAGTGCCTCAGCCAGTGCATCCTTCACCAAACCCGCCGGTTTATGATGTGAACTACCCATCACCACCGATTCCTCAACAGCCTGGAGTGATCAACATTCCTTCAGCGCCACAACCAACACCGCCTGCACCTCAACCTCCTGTGTTTATACCTTCACCTGAGAGGCCTACGCCTGCTCCAAGGCCAGGAGTAGTTAATATACCTTCGGTGCCGCAACCTGTGCATCCTTCACCAAATCCTCCAGTCTATGACGTTAACTATCCTACGACACCGACTCCGATACCTCAACATCCTGGTGTAGTGAATATTCCATCTCTACCTCAGCCAGTGTATCCTTCTCCGAACCCGCCGGTCTATGACGTGAACTACCCAACGCCATCGCCACCGATTCCTCAACAGCCTGGAGTGATCAACATTCCTTCAGTGCCACAACCAACACCGCCTGCACCTCAACCTCCAATTTTCATACCAACGCCTGAAAATCCCACGCCACCTCCAAGGCCAGGAGTTCTCAATATTCCTTCGGCACCTCAGCCAGTGCATCCTTCTCAGAACCCACCTCTCTACGATGTAAATTACCCAACGCCACCCACACCACAGATACCTCAACAGCCTGGAGTGATCAACATTCCTTCAGTGCCTCAGCCAACTCCATTTGCACCTCAACCTCCTGTGTTTGTACCTTCACCTGAGAGGCCCACGCCAGCTCCAAAGCCAGGAGTAATTAATGTTCCTTCAGCACCTCAGCCAGTGCATCCTGCACCCAATCCACCAGTTTACGACGTGAACTATCCAACTCCTCAATATCCTGTTCCTCAGCAACCTGGGGTGGTGAATATTCCATCGATACCGCAGCCAACTCCCCCAGTCTCGCAACGTCCTGTGTTCCTACCGTCGCCGCCAAACACGACACCTGCCCCTCAACCGGGTGTGGTGAATATTCCATCTGTGCCTCAGCCTGTGTATCCCACGCCATCGACTCCGGTGGTGCAGCGTCCGGCCATTTATGACGTGTATTATCCACCACCGCCGGCCAGGCCGGGTGTGATAAATATTCCGTCGCCGCCGCGTCCTGTATACCCGGTGACCCAGCAGCCCATCTATATACCAGCTCCGGCTCCAGTTCCAAGTTATCCTGCGCCTAGGCCAGGCATAGTAAATGTTCCTTCGATACCGCAACCTACATATCCTCCACAAAATCCACCTGTTTACGATGTGAGCTACCCAACACCGCAACCTACACCTCCTGCACCTGGAGTTATTAATATTCCTTCGGTGCCTCAACCTGTGCCATCGCCACAGCCATCTCCTGGTGTGATCAATATTCCATCGCAACCTTCGCCGCCAATCTCGGTACCCCGAAGCCTGGAGTGGTAAACATTCCGTCTGCGCCATATCCACCTCAAAATCCACCTGTCTACGATCTACGTAGCTCCTGGTGTGATTAATATTCCATCACAGCCGTCACCACCGATATCGGTACAAAGACCTGGAGTTCCTACCCAACGCCACACCGGGAATAATCAATATACCTTCGGTGCCGCAGCCTGTGCCCCAGCCAGCTCCTGGTGTGATTAATATTCCGTCACAGCCAACTCCACCGATTCCAACACAGAGGCCTGGAGTGCTCAACATTCCTTCAATACCTCAACCTTCGTATCCTTCACAAAACCCGCCAGTTTACGATGTCAACTACCCAACGCCACAACCTACTCCTCCGGCACCAGGAATAATCAATATTCCCTCGGTACCCCAACCTACTCCTTCGCCATCTCCTGGTGTGATCAATATCCCTTCGCAACCGTCACCAGCGATCCCTGCTCCTCAGCCTGGAATCGTCAATATTCCTTCGCACCCACAACCGACGCCTCCAACACCACAACAACCCATTCAGGATGTCCAATATGAAACCCAGAGACCGCAGCCCACTCCTGGAGTGATCAACATTCCATCTGTAACCCAGCCACCGATTCAGGCTGTGAGTTATCCAACGGCACAACCTCAACCTCAACCTACACCTGGAATTATCAACATACCCTCGCAGCCGCAACCCATACCTGCGACACCTCAAAGACCTATTATCCACTACGACACCCAGAGGCCACAGCCTGTTCCTGGAGTGATCAACGTCCCAGCACGTCCACAGTATGAAGTGTCCCGGCCCGCCTTTGAGTTCAACCCGTGCTACCCCTCGCCCTGTGGTCCCTACTCGCAGTGCCACAACCGATTCGGAGCTGCCGCCTGCGTCTGCCTGCCCAACTACCGAGGAACGCCGCCCAACTGCCGGCCAGAGTGTGTCATCAACTCGGACTGCCCCTCGCACTTGGCCTGCGTCAACCAGAAGTGCCGGGATCCCTGTCCAGGAACCTGTGCTTACAACGCCATATGCCGTGTCCACGAGCACGAGCCCAACTGCTTCTGCCAGACGGGCTACACCGGCAACCCCTTCGACTCCTGCCAACCCACGCCGATAGTCCAGCGGGAACCGCCGACTGCGGTGCAGGATCCGTGCTACCCCTCGATCTGTGGACCCAACGCGGTGTGCAGCAGTGGAAAGTGCAGCTGCATTCCGGAGTACCGAGGAGATCCCTACGTGGGCTGCCGGCCGGAGTGTGTCCTCAACACGGACTGCGCCCGGGACAAGGCCTGCATCAGGCAGAAGTGCCAGGATCCCTGTCCAGGCACCTGCGGACTAAACGCGGTCTGCAACGTGTACAACCACCTGGCCAGCTGTTCGTGTCCGGAACGAATGCGTGGAGATGCCTTTGTGCGATGTGACCCGATACCCAAGCCCACGCCCCCGCCGGCGCCTGAACCCCCCACCACGCTGCCGGCCATTGTGCCGCAACGTGCCCCCATAGTTAACCCATGCCAGCCCTCTCCGTGCGGACCCAATGCCCAGTGTCGCCCCTACCACGAGCAGGCCATCTGCTACTGCCTGCCCGACTTCATGGGCACTCCGCCCGCCTGTCGCCCGGAGTGCACCTCGAACTCGGACTGTCCGCTGGACAAGTACTGCCTGAATCTCAGGTGCCGCGATCCCTGTCCGGGAGCCTGTGGCCTGCGGGCCATTTGCCACGTGCAGAACCACAGTCCCCGGTGCCTGTGTCCGCCCCACCTGACGGGCAATCCCCAGCTGGCCTGCCAGCCCATAGGTAACCTAGATGCCTCCCAAGACTCTCACAGTCTCAAACCTAATCAAAATCTCTCAGTTATTCCCCCCGTAGAACGCGACGAAGTCAAGAATCCCTGCCAGCCCTCGCCCTGTGGTCCCAACTCCCAGTGCCAGGCCACGCCGGCCGGTGCTCGGTGCTCCTGCCTGCCCCAGTTCCATGGCACGCCGCCCTTCTGTCGGCCGGAGTGCCTGAGCAGCGCCGACTGTCCCGCGGACAAGGCCTGTCGCAACTACAAGTGCCTCGATCCCTGTCCCGGCAGCTGCGGCCAGTCCGCCCTCTGTCGCGTGGTGGCCCACAGTCCCATCTGCTACTGCCCCGAGGGCTACGAGGGCAATGCCTACAGCACTTGCTCGCGGATAAAGCCGAGTCCTCCTCCGGTTAGGGTCCTTCCTGCAGTCCCAGTCCTTGCGGCGTCAACGCCATCTGCCTGCCCCACAACGACTGGAGCGTCTGCCAGTGTCTGCCGGGTTACTATGGCAATCCTTCGGAGATCTGCCGACCCGAGTGCACTGTCAACTCGGACTGTCCCAGCCACAGGGCTTGCATGAAGGAGAAGTGCCGTGATCCTTGTCCTGGAGTTTGTGGCTTCAATGCCCAGTGCCAGGTGGTTAACCACAGTCCGGTGTGCGAGTGCCAGCCGGGCTATGTGGGCAATCCCTATCTCAGCTGTCGCCTTGTGCAGCAAGAACGTAAGAAGATGTCCCTTAGCCTTAAATTGATCCTAATCCTGACTTGTTTGTGGTGACCCTAATCCCATGCCAAGCTCTGTGATGAAGCCTTTAAGATGAATCCTAATCCTAGAACTCTTTACTGCCCTTAACAACAACGCCGTACTCTTGATTTCATCCTCGTCAGGGAACTCTTTAATCCTCTGCGGTCTCTGACCAACAACTCAGGCCTTGTACTCTCCTAACCCCATCCTTACCTTTATTGATAATAATCTGTTATTGGAAGCCAACGCTCTTGAAAATGATCTCAAACCCCTTGCAAAGGTTATCTGCTGTCTAAGATATCCTTGCTCCTTGATATCATTCAAAGTTCTGTGATATTTTGCCAGCTTACTTTAAGATGAATCCTAATCCTAAAACTCCGTACTGCCCTAAACAACAACGCTGTACTCTTGATCTCATTCTTATCAGGGAACTCTTTAATCCTCCTCTGCCTCTGATGTATTATCCTTAACCACATCCTTATCTTCGTCGATTTTAATCTGTGATTTGAAGCTAAAGCTCTTGAAAGTGATCTCAAACCCTCGCAAAGGTTGTCTGCTGTCTAAGACATCCTTGCTCCTTGATCTCACTCAAAGCTCTGTGTTATTCCTCTGGGGAAACTCCGCTCTCTCCCACAACAACGCTGTACTCAAACCTTTACATTAAACCGATCTCTTTTAGCTGCCTCATTTTGTATAAACCCAAGCTCATCCTGGGAGGACTCTCCTCCATGCTCTGTGACAATATGCTAGCTCTTAGAAATACTTAATCCTGCTTTTGGTTTGCTTTTAATCGCTGCTTTGCTTACGGCCCGCTTTCAAGTGCAAAAAATCCTAAAAAAACCCTTTAAATATCCTTAGCAACCCCACCGGAATACGTGAACCCTTGTCAGCCATCGCCTTGCGGTGCCAACTCCCAGTGCCGCGAGTCCCAGGGGCAGGCCATCTGCTCCTGCCTGCCCGAGTTTGTGGGCACGCCGCCCTCTTGCCGCCCCGAGTGTGTGATCAGCGCCGAGTGTCCTGCAGACAAGGCGTGCATCAACCAAAAGTGCCAGGATCCTTGTCCTGGGGCCTGTGGTCTGAATGCCCAGTGCCATGTGAGGAACCACAGTCCGCTGTGCTCGTGCCAGCCCGGATTCACCGGCGATGCCCTGACCCGCTGCTACCCAGAGCCGCCACCAAAGCCGCCGAAGTCGGAGGATGTGCGTGATCCCTGTGTGCCCTCACCCTGTGGTCCCTACTCCCAGTGTCGGGTGGTGAATAACGGAGCCAGCTGCTCCTGCCTGCCCAACTATGTGGGAGCGGCGCCCTACTGCCGCCCGGAGTGCACCATCAACGCGGAGTGTCCCAGCAACCTGGCCTGCATGAACGAGAAGTGCCGCGATCCCTGTCCGGGAGCCTGTGGCTTTGACGCCCAGTGCAGTGTCATCAACCATACGCCTAGTTGCTCGTGTCCGGCGGGATACACAGGAGACCCCTTCACCAGCTGTCGCCTGCAGCCTCCACCGCCACCGCCGAAGAGTATGCCCAAGCCTTCAACCGAATCCCCAGAGGTTTCCCCTAACCCAGGCCCCGTTTCTCTTGCAGCTCCCTCCGATCCCTGCCAGCCCTCGCCCTGCGGAGCCAATGCTCTGTGCCAGAATGGACAGTGCTCTTGCCTGCCCGAGTACCAGGGTGATCCCTACATTGGCTGTCGTCCCGAGTGCGTCCTGAACTCGGATTGTCCGAGGAATCGAGCCTGTGTGAACCAGAAGTGCGTGGATCCCTGCCCGGGACACTGTGCCCCGAACGCCCTCTGCGATGCCGTCAACCACATTGCCATGTGCCACTGCCCCGAGCGGATGACGGGCAACGCCTTCGTCTCCTGCTCGCCAGTACGCGATGAGCCACCAAGGGTTCCACCCAATCCCTGCCAGCCGTCGCCGTGCGGTGCCAACGCCCAGTGCCAGGAGCGGAACGGCAATGCCATCTGCTCCTGCCTCACCGGCTACTTTGGCCAGCCGCCCAACTGCCGGCTGGAGTGCTACTCCAGCTCCGACTGCTCGCAGATCCATGCCTGCATCAACAACAAATGCCTGGACCCGTGTCCGGGCAAGTGCGGCCTCAACGCCGTCTGCCAGGCCATCCAGCACAGGGCCCAGTGCGAGTGCCAACCGGGATACACGGGCAATGCCTACGCTCAGTGCAATCTGATTCCCAGGTTGCCACAGATCGTACGTGATCCCTGCCAGCCCTCGCCCTGCGGAGCCAACTCTCAGTGCCGCAACGTCAACGACCAGGCCGAGTGCCGCTGCCTGCCGGAGTTCCAGGGCACGCCGCCCAACTGCCGGCCGGAGTGTGTCAGCCACGACGAGTGCGCCAACACCTTGGCCTGCATGAACCAGAAGTGCCGCGATCCCTGTCCCGGCAGCTGTGGCCAGAACGCAGCGTGTCGGGTGACTCTCCATACGCCCAACTGTCAGTGTCCCGCGGGCATGACCGGTGATCCCTTCCGTATTTGCCAGCCCATACCCCAAAGTAAGCAATCTTCCCTTGACCCTTTAGGGATCTCTGATCTTTATTTAAAAACAAACTTCGGTATTGAACCGAAGAGGAACCTTCTCTCCTTGATCCAAGGTTACCTTGTCCATGTTTCCCCCAAGTTTGCATATTGTAATCCAGGCAGGTTAGGAATTTAATATAAAACCTCTCCTAACATACGTATTCCACGCCTTTTTCCAGATATACCCGCCCCACCTCCGACTCCCAAGAACCCTTGCTACCCCTCGCCATGCGGCACAAATGCCCTGTGCCGGGTGCAGGGCGACAACTACGTCTGCGAGTGCAGCCAAGCGGAGTACATAGGCAATCCCTACGAGGGCTGTCGCCCCGAGTGCGTGGGCAACTCCGAGTGCCCGGCCAACCAGGCCTGCATCAGGAGCAAGTGCCAGGATCCCTGCCCGGGAGTGTGCGGCCTGGAGGCCATTTGCAGCATGAACAACCACATACCGATCTGCTCCTGCCCCGCCAGGCTACACGGGCAACGCCTTTGTCCAGTGCACGCGTCTGCTGACACCGCCACCTCCCATGGATCCCTGCTACCCATCGCCCTGCGGACCCAACTCCTTATGTAGAGTGCAGAACGAGAAGGCCGTGTGCGAGTGCCAGCCCGGATTCTTTGGTAATCCCTGGCCCAGGGCTGTCGCCCGGAGTGCACGCTCAGCTCGGACTGCGCCAAGGATCGGGCCTGCATCAACGCCAAGTGCGTGGACGCCTGCGTGGGAGAGTGCGGCTTCGGAGCCATGTGCCAGACCATCAACCACAGTCCCGTGTGCAGCTGTCCGCCGAACATGGTGGGCAATCCGTTCGTCCAGTGCGAGCAGCCCCGCCAGGCGGAGCCTGTGGATCCCTGCCAGCCCTCGCCATGCCGCAGCAACGGCATTTGTCGCGTGCGCAACGGAGCCGCCACCTGCAGCTACCCGGAGTGCGTGATCAACGAGGATTGCTCTAGGGATCGAGCTTGTGTGAGCCAGAAGTGCCGTGACCCGTGCCTGAACGCCTGCGGCCACAATGCCATCTGCCGGGCCATCAACCACAAGGCTGTCTGCAGCTGTCCACCGGACTTCTACGGCTCGCCCTACGCCGAGTGCCTCAGGCAGATCCCGAGATCCAGCCGCCCAAGCCGGAGTGCATCAGCGACGGGGACTGCACCAACGACAAGGCCTGCATCAACCAGGTGTGCCGCAACCCCTGCGAGCAGTCGAACCTGTGCGCCCCTCAGGCCCGCTGCCACGTCCAGCTCCACCGACCGCTCTGCGTGTGCAACGAGGGATACACCGGAAACGCCCTGCAGAACTGCTACCTTCTGGGCTGCCGATCGGACGGCGAGTGCGCCGCCACGGAGGCCTGCATCAACCAGCAGTGCGTGGATCCTTGTGGCTTCACCCAGTGCGGCTCGGGCGCCATCTGCCGGGCGGACTTCAACCACCGCGCCAGGTGCCACTGTCCTGAAGGATATCGTGGCAATCCCCTGGTGCGTTGCGAGCGTCCCGAGTGCCGCTCGGACGACGAGTGCGCCTTCCATCTGGCCTGCCGCAACGAGCGCTGCGAGGATCCCTGCAACTGCGGCATTGGAGCCCAGTGCCGCGTGGACAACCATCGTGCCCAGTGCCGCTGCCCGGTTGGCTTCAGTGGCAACCCGGCCGTGAGGTGTGACTTGGTCCCTGCCCAACCCGAGGGTTGTACTATGGATGCAGAGTGTCCCAGCAAGCTGGCCTGCTTCAGCGGCGAGTGCAAGAACCCCTGTGATGTCACGCATCCCTGCGGCGCCAATGCCATCTGCGAGGTGGTGGACACCCTTCCCTTGCGAACCATGATCTGTCGCTGTGAGCCTGGCTATGTGGGTGACGCCGACATAGGATGTCGTAAAGGTAGGTTCCGGTTGGAGTTTATCCTAATTAAGCCGCTTAAGGATTGCTTTATTTTTGAGTTTTGCTTCTCTCATTCCAGCAGCAGTTTTTTATAAAGAAAAATATGAATTTTAAACCCTTTTATAGCAATGCACCCTGTTCCTGTATATATATATACGTTGGATGCACTCTATAACTCTTAACTGCTGCACACTTGCTGCACTTAGCCACCTGCTCCTTGCCTGAAATTAAGCCCTGCTAATCCTTAAATTTATTCCCTAGAACCCGCTCGCGATCAGGGCTGTACCTCGCACGATCAGTGCCAGGACACGGAGGCCTGTCGCTCTGGCAACTGTGTCAATCCCTGCCTGGATAACTCGCCTTGTGCCCGCACTGCTCAGTGCTTGGCCCAGCAGCATCGCGCCACCTGCAGCTGCCCGCCAGAGACCCAGGGAGATCCCTTCACCAACTGCTATCAGCCACGTAAGGCTACCTCTTGATTATCCCTATTCCTTGATATATGTTTAATATCTCTTCCTTGATTCCAGCGCAAATCATTGCCGGCTGCACCCACGACTCGGAGTGCCAGGCCAACACAGCCTGCATCAATCAGCGTTGCCAGGATCCTTGTGCCGAGGCCAATCCCTGTGCCGGAAATGCCGAGTGCCGCGTGCAGAACTACCGCCCGATTTGCTACTGTCCAGCGGGCTGGGGAGGTGATCCTCAGGTGCAATGCTACAAACGTGAGTAACCATTATGCCTTCCAAGTAACCCATACTCAAAGGATTAATCCCTCAGCTGAATGCAAAATCAATGCCGACTGTCCCTACGACAAGGCCTGCCTTAATGAGAACTGCGTGAATCCCTGCACCCACGGCCAGGTGCGTTGCGGCAGTGGCGCCCAGTGCCTGCCCCAGAACCACCAGGCTGTGTGCAGCTGTCCCGCCGGCACCCAGGGCAATCCCTTCATCTCCTGCATCACAGGACACTGTCAGTACAACGAGGACTGCGCTGACCATGAGGCCTGCGACCGTCTGAACCGCGTCTGCCGCCCCGTCTGCGAACAGGAGACCTGCGCCCTGAATGCCACTTTGTGTGGGTCGTCGCCATCAGCCGCAGTGCGAGTGCCGACCCGGCTACCAGGGCAATCCGTTCGTCCAGTGCGACATTCCGCAGAAGACACCGAAGCCACAGTGTACTCCAGGATGCCGACTGCCCCTCGAGGCTGGCCTGCATCAACGAGAGGTGCGCAGATCCCTGCGCCACTCCGCACGTTTGCACGCCGCAGCAGACCTGCAACGTCTTGGACACCCTGCCGCTGCGCACCATGATCTGCAAGTGTCCCAGTGACACCGTGACCGATACCTCGGGCAACTGTGTGGCCATCAAGCGGCCCGCCGTCAGCGTGGGCTGCCAGCACAACTCGGAGTGCGCCAACCCCGAGGTCTGCTCGAACGGCAACTGCCTGGACGCCTGTCGCCTGGAAAGGTGTGGTGTCAATGCCCAGTGCACCGCCAGGGATCACTATGCCCAGTGTAACTGCCCCAAGGGCTACCAGGGTAACCCTCGCATCGAGTGCTACTCCACGGAGGTGGGCAGACCCAGGATTCCCGACTCCCCTGGCTGTGCTCGCGACGACGACTGTCCCAGGGACAAGACCTGCCGCAATGAACTATGTGTTAGTCCCTGCGCCGCGGATGCCTGCGGCATTGGCGCCTACTGCCATGTGCAGCAGCGCAAGGCCATCTGCCGCTGTCCGCCGGACTACACGGGCAGCCCCCAGGATCGCTGCATACCACGTAAGTCTACCTAGAAGTAATTCCTTCCTTACAAAGCTAATCTCTTCCTGCTTCTTCGCAGCTTCTGGCGTCATAACCGTGGGCTGCAAGTCCAGCGCCGACTGCCCCTCGACCGAGGCCTGCATCAACGCCCAGTGCGTGAGCCCCTGCAACTGCGGACCCAACGCCGAGTGCTCGGTGAAGAACCACCACCCGGTCTGCTACTGCAAGCCAGGCTACTCGGGCAATGCCCAGTTCGGCTGCGCCCCGATTGGCTGCCAGTCGGACGACGAGTGCAGCGGCGACAAGCAGTGCCTAAACCGCGAGTGCGTCAATCCCTGCTTGGTCACCGATCCCTGCGCCCTGAATGCCGAGTGCTTTGGACGCAACCATCGCGCCAACTGCCGCTGTCCCGTGGGCCTGGAGGGAGATCCCTTCGTGCGCTGCCTGCGCCTGGAATGCCACTCGGACTACGACTGCGCCTCCAACCTGGCCTGCGTGGCCAACCAGTGCGTGAGCCCTTGTGGCGCGCAGAATCCCTGCGCCCAGAATGCCCAGTGCCAGGCCCTGCAGCATCGCGCTGTGTGCCGCTGCCCGGAGCATCTGCCCCTGGGCAACCCGTACTCCTACTGCGAGCCGCGACTGGCGGAGCCAGTGTGCCGCGACGACGGCGACTGCCCCAGCGGACTGGCCTGCATCGATGTGAAGTGCCAGAACCCATGCACGGAGCTCTCGCCTTGCGCTCGCACGGCCCAGTGCAGCGTCCTGGACAGCGTGCCCGTTAGGACCATGGTCTGTGAGTGCCCCGAGTCGCAGGTGCCCGATGCGAGTGGAGAGTGCCGGGCGCTGGTGCTGCCCAGCCCGCCGGGCTGCGAGAGCGACCAGGACTGCCCCGACCAGGAGGCCTGCATCCACCGGCAGTGCCGCAACCCCTGCAACTGTGGAACCAACGCCATCTGCCAGGTGACCCAGCACCGCGCCGTGTGCAGCTGCCAGGACGGCTTCGAGGGTAATCCCTACGCCGCCTGCCGCTCCATCGGCTGCCGCGTGGACGGCGAGTGCGACTCGGGCAAGGCCTGCATCAACGGCGACTGCATCAATCCCTGCCTGATCAACGATCCCTGCGGCCCCAACGCCGAGTGCTACGTCCAGGCCAACCGCGCCCAGTGCCGCTGCCTGAGCGGCTACCGCGGCAATCCCTACGAGCGCTGCCGCGTCATCGGCTGCGTCAGCAACAACGACTGCCCCACGGACAAGGCTTGCCAGAACGAGCAGTGCGTCAATCCCTGCGTCTACCACAACCCGTGTGCCCCGCGCGCCGAGTGCCGGGCCCAGAACCACCTGGCCGTGTGCCGCTGTCCCGCCGACTTCCTGGGCAATCCCTACGTAGACTGCCGACCGCCGCCGCAGCCCGTCTGCCGACTGGACACCGACTGTCCTGCCCGCCAGGCCTGCATCAACGAGCAGTGCGTGGATCCCTGCCTGGTCCTGGAGCCCTGCCAGCGGCCTGCCCAGTGCCAGGTCACTCCGACCTCGCCGGTGCGCACGATGATCTGCATCTGCCCCGACGGCTACATCAGCAGCGGCAGCGGCAGCTGCAAGCCCACAACCGGAATCACCAAGGTGGGAGGCTGCATCTCGGACTCGGACTGTCCGGCGGACAAGTCCTGCCTGAACGGCGTCTGCCGGGATCCCTGCAACTGCGGCCTCAACGCCGAGTGCCGCATCAAGGACCACAAGCCGGTGTGCACGTGTCGCCAGGGCTACGAGGGCAACCCCGAGTTTGAGTGCGCCAAGATCGAGTGCAGCATCAACTCGGACTGCCCCGGAACACACGCCTGCCGCAACCAGCTCTGCGTGCCCGCCTGCCAGGGCGAGCAGTGTGGCACCAACGCCCAGTGCCTGGCCATCGAGCACCGGAGCCGTGTGCGAGTGCATTCCGGGACACGGAGGCAACGCCAGGATCGCCTGTACCCCGCTGGGCTGCCGCTCGGACGACGAGTGTCCCACGGACAAGGCCTGCGTGAATGGCAAGTGCAACGATCCCTGCGCCACGACCGCGATCTGTGCCCAGGATGAGCTCTGCAAGGTGTACCAGCATCGACCGCAGTGCGCCTGCCCGCCCGGAACCGTGCCCGGCAGGAATGGCTGCGAGTCGGAGCGCCACGTGCCCATCTGTATCAGCGACGCAGACTGTCCCAGCCAAAGGGCCTGCCTGCGTGGTGAGTGCGTGAATCCCTGCAACGCCACCCAGCCGTGCGGAGTCAACGCGGAGTGCCGCGTCCGGGACACCCTGCCCGTGAGGACCATGATCTGCGAGTGCCTGGAGGGCTACACCGGCAACGCGGCCGTGCAGTGCGACAAGCGATCCCTGTGCGTCATCGAGAAGGGCTTCGTCCGCGACGTGGACGGCCAGTGCGTGTGCCCGCCGGGCACAGCCCTGGACATCTACGAGTACTGCACCCCCTGCCAGGTAGAGCAGGGCTTCCGCATCGACGAAAGCGGCCACTGCGTGTGCGCCTGGAGCGCGGCATGGTGATCGACGAGCGTGGACGCTGCACTTGCCCCATTGACCTGGGCTACCGCCTAACGCCCCGCGGCGAATGCCAGCCGGAGGAGCCGCCGGAGTGCACCAGCAACGATCAGTGCGCCGACAACCGCTTCTGCAACCTGGACACCAAGACCTGCGAGGATCCCTGCCTGACCAAGGCGTGCGGCGTGAATGCCTTCTGCAATGCCGTCAACCACCGCGCCCAGTGCCAGTGCATCACCGGCTACACGGGCAATCCCGACCTCCACTGCAACCACACCAACTTCCGCACCGACTTCCCGCGACCCGACATGGTGGTCAGCTGCCTGGCCGATGGCGTCCAAGTGGAGATCCACATCACAGAGCCCGGCTTCAACGGCGTGCTGTACGTGAAGGGTCACAGCAAGGACGAGGAGTGCCGGCGAGTGGTCAACCTGGCCGGAGAGACTGTGCCCCGCACCGAGATCTTCCGCGTTCACTTTGGAAGCTGCAGCATGCAGGCGGTGAAGGATGTGGCCAGCTTTGTGCTGGTCATCCAGAAGCATCCCAAGCTGGTCACCTACAAGGCCCAGGCCTACAACATCAAGTGTGTCTACCAGACCGGCGAGAGGAACGTGACGCTGGGCTTCAACGTGTCCATGCTGACGACGGCCGGAACGATAGCCAACACAGGACCGCCGCCCATCTGCCAGATGCGCATCATCACCAACGAGGGCGAGGAGATCAACTCGGCCGAGATCGGAGACAATCTGAAGCTGCAAGTGGACGTGGAGCCAGCAAGTAAGTATCTTTAAAATATAAACCAGGGAAGGGCAGGCCTTTGCTCTGGGTGCAGCTCACTGCTCTTTCCGTTATAATTTTCGGGAGGCGATGCTCGCGCTCAGCGATCCGTAAAGATTTACAGTTGCTCTTTCCGTTATGATTCGTGCCCAACTCTGATATAAACTTATCTGAAATGAGTGCTAATTATATATATCTTTTAATTTCCAGCCATTTATGGAGGCTTTGCCCGCTCCTGCATAGCCAAGACCATGGAGGACAATGTCCAAAACGAGTACTTGGTCACGGATGAGAATGGTTGCGCCACCGATACCAGCATCTTTGGCAACTGGGAGTACAACCCGGACACCAACAGCCTGCTGGCCAGCTTTAATGCCTTCAAGTTCCCGTCCAGCGACAACATACGCTTCCAGTGCAACATCCGCGTCTGCTTCGGACGCTGCCAGCCCGTCAACTGCGGTGGCTACAATGCCTTCGGTCGGCGTCGCCGCGCCATTGCGGATAACTCCACCGACACGACCGCCATTGCCACCAACTCGGGTGTGGAGGGTCAGCTGCGCGAGGAGATCACCATTTCGTCGAATGCCATACTCACATTCGAGAAGCGCAGCGGCCAGGGCCTGAATGATGCCAACAGTAAGTCTTTATTATATAGAAACCTATTTAAAGCGTATCTAACTTGTTTATCTCTTCCCCAGTCAAACCGGCGGCTCAGCGCGTCGAGGACATTTGCGTGTCGATGGTGGGCCTGATCATAGCTCTGGTCATCACTGCCCTGCTGGCCCTGGTGGCCGTGGCCGTGGCTGTTTCCTGCTGGCTAATGGCCTATAGGAGAAGACCCAAGACCATTGCCCCGCTGCCCCATCCGCCAGAGTTCCCCAATCCCCTGTTTGCCAATCCCGATGCTGTGCCCGAGCCCACGCCGGACTACCTATCGTAAAACACACTGACCTACAAACACAAACACCTAGCTATATCCTTTAGTCTTTAAGAAAAACGAAAGAAACTGAAAACTATGTGAATTTGACAGCAAAAAAGTGCAAAAAGTTCTGCAAACTATAACTAAAACGCGAAAGAAACAAAATGATAGAAAGAAAAAAAAAAGTCCAATTGTGAAACGAATGAAAATGTGTGTAAAAAGCAAGAAAAGCGAGAAATGCATGCTCCCGGCATGCCAAGTAATCTTAGTAGCTTAAGAAAATAATTTTATTAATTGTATTAATGTTTAGTATTCTCTTCTGCCCACTAACATGAGAGTTCCGCGTAGTGTTTGAGGAGGAGAGAAGGAAGGAAGGTACTCCTACAAACGAACTCTCGTCCTCTAACGACAACTTCTTCATTAGTCGATTATCAATATTAATATTGTTATACTATATACATAACTAAAGAGACTTCCTATAAACATTTAGGGTGTGGGTACGACGAAGACGACGACACTTGTATTATAGCACAGAGACACACGCACACACGCAACTACTTCCTGTAATTTTTAAAACTCAAAACTAGCCTGTTTAAAATTGAAAACTGCCTTTGATTTCCAACAAAACAAGACCGAACAATGCACCCCAGCATAATACTCTCTAGCAGTATGGACACTCCGCGTGCTGCCCTCGTACAACCACTGGACAATATGACAACGATTGTCCTTGGAGGGTTGCTACACAGGCTCAAGGAGTCACACACACACACACACAGGAGGAAGGAAAAGCACTCTGAGAGTCTTAGGGCCCCCGCGGAAGTCCAGAACTTGTAAAAAAGAACTATTACTGCCACTGAGGCGTTAGCAAGCGCACAAAGGATATCTTCTATCTCATATATATTGCATAGGAAACACTAGGTTTGTTTGTAATTTTAATCGCAACAACGACTAATGGAGGATTTGATTTTGACCACTGTCCCCCTCGACCACTTACTACACTCCACTAAATCTATCTACGATTAACCCATTATTTTTGTAGTTTTTTAGTCAATTAATATTAAATTGTTGTGATTGTTTTTAATGCAAAAGAGATACTTCCACTAATTTACTAATATGTAGTAGAGACAAAAGAAAAGAAAAGAAAAGAAAAGAAAAGAAGAGAAAGTAGAAAGTACTTAAAAAGGCAACGAACCAGAGTACCCAAAGTCTGCCTACCCTTCCCTTTGCCATTCTCCTGGAGGATCAAGCTCCAAGCTGTCAACGCGCCGGAAGCTAAGCAGCGAATTTCCGTTTCCGGTGCCTGTTCACAGGGCGTGTTTGAACCTTTTAGGAGCTCGAAAGAGCGAGGGTTGTGGCTAGCAGGCGGCGGCGTCCTGGATTAAATTAAATTATTAAAAAAATGAAGTTTTAAATTAATATTATTAAACGTAAACAAAATGTATAGTCACTACTTTAAGCCGAAAGTGAAGAATTTTCTTTATAGTAAAATACCATAATATATATAAAAATAAAAATAAACTCGCACTCAGAACGACACAAAGAGACAGAATTTGTAAATAATAAACAAACAGGCAATCCCCTTGGTGTTTTTAGTAGCGCATTATTGTGTATAGGTTTTTCCACAAATCCGAACCCATGCCAGGCATAAAATTATTTTCTTAAAATTCCAAAAATAACCATAGAACTCCCCCCGGAGTCCTAGAACAAGTGCACAAATTATACAAAACCGCAGCATCGTTCACAATATTCCAAAAACTAAAACACTTTTATTTTTCTTTGCAAGAACCGCCTTAAAAAATCATAAAAAACAGAGTTAAACTCTGAACGTAGACACAACTTTTTGCACTGGCAGCAAATATTGTAAAAAGAAAAGAAAACAATAAATTGTACTTATAAAGAGAAACGAACATAATTGTAATCGCTTATTGTAAACTAATAAATAAATAAATATAAATAAACACAGTTTGGGTGGTAATTTATTTATTAACGAGGCTTAAGCAGGCCAAGTGCCACTTGATAATTAAATATATTAAGTAAACCGCCCGCTTTTCAATTGGAATCTGGCCAATCAAGCTGGATATACTCGTGGCTTCTTCTTTGTGGTTCTCATATAATCCGAATTAATATTCAAGCGTTGTGGGGCCGCAGAACAAGCTTAACCCGTAGCTCATAATGCCCATTACGGGCACTGGTTCTTTTCGTATCTGCCTCGCTATCAACACACAAGCTCTCCGGGAGAGTCTCGTCTCCCGCCGGAGAGATACGGGGTACAGAGAGTACAGAGTGAGAGAGAGCAGACCTGGTTTTGTGGTCGCCAGTGTAAACGATATTCGCAAACGTGGATTGGGATTGGATCAGTTGTCATTTGACGGCGCGCGTGTTGGCACGTTTCGCTCGCGGCCTCCTCCATGGATCCATAATTCAAAGCGCAAACGCCGGGGACGTATGTACATGGAAAGTGTTACCGAAAGTTAAACTGATATCGGACATCAAGTATACGCCGCGTTATCTTGATCGCTGCTAATATAATGTGTGTGTTGATTATGTTATTACGAGTATTATGATTGAAATTAGGCATTGTTCGAGTGAATGAATGAATCTCATCTCCCCGACAACAAATGAATTAAGCGGCGACAGGAAAAAGTGAATCAAGCAGAGCTGACAAAATGAATGAAATTACCATTATTAGCGGCAATTGCTGTCGCTCTGATTATCATAATTAAAGTGTGTCCATCATCGGTTTGAAGTTTCAGTGCTAAATATTATTTGTTTTGGTTTGGAGTGCAGCAACTGGGCAAACAACAACAAACAATAAGTTGTATATTGACGAATATTGCAACAGATGGGCACAGTCTTCATTAACAAGTCCCAGGAGGTGCTAACTATATTTTTATGAGCCCGAACTATGCCAGGAATAGAACCCCTCGAGGGTTTACGACTTTCATAAGAGTATCTAACCTGGGATTCCATTGTCAGACCCCCGTAGAAAGCAATTACCCAAGTAGTTTCTCAGGATTTCCTTTTCTCATCACTAAAAGCTTATAAGCTACCACATCCCACCTTCAAACCTTAAATGATTTATGGTCTTCCCGGGCTAACAGTGATCAATCAAGTTTTGGTTGAAATAAAACCACAAAAACCCCAAACATATGATCATTAGAAAAGATCTTTTAAGAGGCTTACTGCCATAGACAGTTATGTAAATACGATCGGCTGTGTGTCATTGGCAAGTTCTCGAGCTCTCTGGCCAGAAATTTACATTTTTACTACTTGCCCGCGTCTGGATCTGGGTCTGGGGTTTATTTTCCATATTACAACGCGGAGACTAGCGATACCCCGTAGCGTGATGAATATCGCAAAACAACAGTGCAAGATGCGTAATTATTAATTACATTCAGTGACCCTTGGGCAGCCCGGTCGTGACCGAAAAGTCACTAGAGCAGATCGCGTGCCCATGACGTGGTCTTTTGTCCATAGAAACTTTCAAATTAATTCTGGTGCTGTCTTGTCCCGATATGGCTCGAAAAGCGTCACTCAAAGCCATCACCAGCGAAAGCCCAGGGAGAAATGCCGTCAAAAAAGAAGACAGCCGCCAAGAGCGGGAGGGGAGCAACCTTTAAGGTTGGAGCCCGCACCGATAAGATACAAATTTGTATCTGTCGAGAGTCGAGTGTGTGCGAGTATCTCTCAGTGAGCTCGCTCATGTGCGGTGATAAAATAAAATAAAAATGGGACAAAACTTGAGCTTGTTTATTTATATAAACAAATACGAGAAATATATTAAGTGCACATAAAAATGCCCGCCACTCGAAAAAGCAGAAAACATGCTCACCTTTTATTTAATTTTTTTTTATGGCAGAGCAATGAGTGTTTGTTTTTGGTGAACTTTCAAGACATTTCAGTGGAATTTAGCTCAGCCATATTACCTTAATTTAATATTAAATTCAGAGTGAGAGCGCAACTCTCCCAAGAAAGTAATCTCTACTCTATTAAGGCCAATAAAGATTACGCGCTGCTTTCCTCCGCATGTGATTCAGTTCGTTTTGATTTAAAAGCCTAAACTCACGCGGCCAGCTATAACAACAAGAACATTGTGCAATTCAAGGTTTAAATGTGATTTAAAATTGTGACAACTAGAACTCGCAACGATGATAGCTATGAGAGCGGCCCCACCAGCATCAGCAGCAGCACCAGCCGTGGATCAGTGCAAAAACATGATTTTATGATAAAGTGACCAGGAGAGAGGCAGCCACCAGCAACTAGGAACTAGAAACTATCAACCAGCGACATCAGCAGAACAATGTCAGACAAGAAAGATGTCCCCGACCAGGTGACGAGTCGTACCACGCCCCCGGCCGGTCTGACGCCCCTGCGCCACAGCCAGCTCTCGGACAGCGGAGCGGAGAGCTGCTACGAGGGCGATGAGACGCGGCTCATTCGTTCGCCTTCAGCGCGGACCCACAAGTTCATCATTATACCGGCCACGCCGGGTTCGCCACCGGGCACCATCTCGGGTCCCACGCCTTTCCGGCAGACCAGCTCCACCACCGCGCTGGCGGCCATGGCGGCGTCTTTCCAAAAGCAGCAACAGCCGCCAAACCGCCAGACATCCGTGAAGTCCAGGCCTAGTTCCGAGGTGCTGCAGCCGGCGCAGCATCAGCAGCAGCAACAGTTGCAGCCACAGCCGCCAGCGGGCGGTGGATCCAACTCCACCGTGACCTTTACCATAGACGACTGCGATGGCGAGCCGCCGGCTCCCTTGCCACCCATCTCGCCCACGCCGGCGACCCTGACCTGTACCACCACCACAACTATGGCCGGAGATGGGATGGCCGTCTCGCCGCTCAGCTTCGATCTGCGCTCGCGGATAGGCAGTCACCACAGCAGCATGCGATCCGTGGTCTCAGGTTGGTTTCCCCCTTTAAAGCTATCAGAGATTGGATTTCCAAGCACTTGTATGTACGAGTAATTGTTAGTTTTCGATTGGTTTTTTGCCGGTTTGAAGCCTCTTATTAATCTTTTAATTACTTGCACTCGAAAAGGTATTTGAAAAGGTTGTTCTACGCATAGTTAAATGTCCGTATCGTGAGTACATAAGCTACTTTTCAGTGCTGAAAATGAATAGACAATTCAAATAGGGATTAAACTATAATACAACATTTATTATAATTTTTTTCTGTGAGCCATAAACCTGGATAAACATTAAACAGCAAAGGCACCACGTCACTTATATTTTCTTGATCATTTAACTGAAATATTAGCCCAAAACTAAACCATTTGTTATACTTTTTAAAAGCCATAAATTAATAAATTCGGCTCAAAAAGAACCAGAGTAAAAAACAAATCGAATTAATCGTATTTAAGGTTGCAAACCTCTTAGCTAAATGCTTTTTATTTATTTATACTATTTTAACAGGGTATTGCTATGTTTAAAACCAGTTTGTTGGTTATAGTCAATGTGAAAATCAAAGATATTAAACGTAATAATTAGCTTATAAGTATTTTCTGATAGTCAAAAAACCAATTACTTAACCCATATTATCTGCATAAGTACTGATACTTTTCTAGAAGATTATATTTCTCCAAGATAATCGAAACGTTCTCCTTAACAACCCCAAATCCCCCATCGACAGGTTACCTGCCCGGCCTGAGTGACAGTAGCGGCAATCTGGTCGGCGGCCTGCCGATGGCCTCTTCCGGCTTGCAGGCGCCGCATCCGCTCTACATGCAACCGCAGGCCTCGCTGAGCGGCAGTTCCTATCAGTTTCACGACCTGGCCGCCAACCAGATCTACTCTGATGTAACGTCCGTGCGCTCGCTGGCCTCCATTGGGATTGGCTCGACGGACGGGCGCAAGCTGGTCATTCGCCGAGTGCCCACCACGGCCAACGAGCTGTTCGACATGGTCAATCCGCAGACGCCACCGTAAGTTGAGCTCTTAAAATTAAAATAAAAATTAAATAAATATTTAAGTACTTACTTCTAATATAATTTTATTATTTTAATTTAAAATCTCTATAGTTTATGCTATTTAAATTGGTAACATTCTTGAGAAAGCTCCGATTTTCTCCCTCTGTACTTTTTAGGGCCATTAGCATATTGACAAAGGGGCGCCTATAAAACCGGCTAATATTGGCAGCAAATTTGGCCAGCATTTGGCACCTTAGCATAGAAAGGCAATAGTGTTGACCATTTGGCCAAACGCGAGATTTTAACACCCTTGTGGCATGTTTGGGCGCGGGGGCCACATGATAGCCCACAGACCCGTTGAAACGTGCCGAGAGCACACTGGCTATTTTTAAGCAACGTTCCTTAACGAGATCAATAGATCGGGGATTCGAGTGCTCTGTGATCTGTGGGTGTTGACCGGAGCAATTACCACTCCCCATTGTGCGCTCCACAAACGGCGACTGGCAGGCCGAAAGCCGCCGGAAAAGTGCCGGATTTGTAGTCAGTAGCGCGCTAACCCACGAACCGATCAGTTCCTAGTCCCAGTTACCTACTCCTCCCAGTGTCCTCTTCCCAGTGATGGCCGCATGGATAACGTGAAATAAGGATACGGATCACGAGTTAGCCCAGCTTAAATTATTACCAGATTACTGCCGAGCTCAGAGATCTTAGGCAAGATGCCGAATCGCCAGGACTATGATGTCCAGTCCCAGTCGGAGCAGTCCGTCTTCCGCTTCAACCGGGTGGCCAAAGTGTAAGAATCCGAGCCCATATCCAGTGATTATGCAACCGAATCAGGCCATGATCCAAGGGGATCGATGGGTACATAACATATGTGATGATCGTGTGGCTTGTTTGCTTAGAGCATTAGCGATCGATCGCTGATTAAACATGAACGATTATTTAATGGTTAAGTGGACTGTTTATACTTGGCACTTAGCACTAATCCACAAAAGAGTGTTAAATTAATTTTTTTTAATAGTTTACCTATATATAGAGGTCCTCTGAGGCTTAAAAAGTGTAAAGAATTAGCTGAGACCTTTGAAAATAGCTAAATACTTTTAAATAGTGCATTAAATATTGCAATTTTTCCATATTCAGACTTTCAATGACTCCTTTCTCTACTTGGCATGACATGCCACCACTTTGTTCCATTTATTTTTAATATCTACCCTTTTAATGGCTAAACACAAACCTAATGGGAGGCGGGATGCCAACACGAACGGCTGTCTGTCTAAATGACACCGCCACCCACACCCTGCCCAGTTGCTACACCTGTGACATGACAACCCCAGCTCAGAGATTCCCCCAGATTCAACAATGAATGCACTGAGCCAGTTGGCACCTCCAATGGCCAGCCCCTATTGTTGTGATTGCTACGATTAAGTCATTTGTTGGTGCAGTGCCTCCTCCCTGACTATTTTTATTTCTCCCCTCTCTTAGGCCGTTGGGCATCGATGATGATGACAGCTACCTGGACATGTCCGATGAGGCTGCCCACTTGAAGCCACGCCAGCAGCACTGGGCCAACAAGATGCAGTTTGTGCTGGCCTGCATTGGATACTCGGTGGGACTGGGCAATGTCTGGAGATTTCCCTACATGTGCTATAAAAGTGGCGGTGGTGAGTCTCTTAAAATTAATATTAGTATATTTTCCTTTATTTAAATTCATATTTTTGGAATAATAATTAATTTTTATTTTTATCTCTGCCTCTCTCTCCGATTCAATTGAAATTTAAGTAGTCCAAGGGGTCAGTTCACATTTAATATGTAGTTTCCCAGGAAAGGCTTAGCGGAAGTCCCCTGTGAGACCCGAACAAGTGACTAAGAAGTGCCGCTAAAGGCCTGCACATGCGATAAGGCAGATATATAGAGATAGTTAGATATAGTTACTTTGATTTCGTGCGACAGCGCTGGCAAGATTTACTTTTTGTTTTAGTTGCTCTGTAAAAACATTTGACAATTTTGCGCTTTAAGCGGCATTTCCGCTGGAGCGTTTAAAAGCCATAAATTAAAATTTGTTTGAGCTCGGGAATAGAGCGGTCACTGTCATCATCTGGTCGGTGTCTCTCTCTCTTGATCACGCGAGCTAGCTCGTAGGCCCGCGTCCGTCTTCATTTACACTCGGACTTGGACTTTCTGGGGGGAGGGGAGGACATGAATTATAATGAGGAAAACTAGCACACGACCTCCCCCTCCTGATAATGACAAGGCAGCCACATAGATAGCTAGATAGACTTGGGTCTTATGCAATTTACATTTGTCGCTGCTCAAATATTTATAATTAATTTAATTTATTTACCTAGCTGCCGTCGTACTGCACTCATACATAATTATCGTTCGTTTACAGGTGTTTTTCTAGTACCTTATTGCATAATACTGTTCATATGCAGCATTCCACTGCTGTTTATGGAGTTATCGGTGGGTCAATATACCGGCCGAGGACCCATCGGGGCGTTGGGTCAGCTGTGTCCTCTGTTTAAAGGTGAGTTTAGGTTTACAAATATATGTAACAATTTAATTATATTGTTTAAATTTAAATTAGGGCTATTTTATAGCCAAGAATAGGGTCAACGGGTCGTATGATTAATATTCAACATAAATATTACTCATGCGACCTGTTTCCCGAAATAGAATCCAATTACTCAATAAGCTTTTTATACATTTCTCATTAAAACAAACATAATTTCGACTTTTTTTTAATGGGAATTGAATAAATTGTAACACGATATTGGTTTAGAAAACGATTAAAGCTTTCTTAGACAAAAATATATACAAATATCACCGGGACTTGTTACTTAGTGCCCTTTTTTATCTATTTGAGCAATAATAATATTTTTAGAGACACAATTTATTGCGTCATTTGTGTGTAAATGCATGACGCTATCCAGAACTTCAGAAAGCCCCCCACAAACAACAATGGGAAACTGGGCCTGTCCATCTACCATGACAAATAGAACAAAAAAGATAGAAAAAAAAGTGTCTCTGCTCTTCTGGCCAAGTCCATGGCCAAGGTCGGGCAAATATTTTAGCTCGCTTTGCGCTTTACGAGCCGTGTTTTGCGTTCTGATTTACACCAAAGCCCAGCAGCCGCCACCGAGAGCTCCACTTGCATACGGGACGGAAGCTAATTAGCTGGGTCATTGTTGTTGCGGTTGGCGTGAAAACACCAAGGTAGTGCTCGGAAAATGCCCCGCTCCTCCCGCCGGGAGGAAGGCTGAGCCGCCATTACACTGCCCGTGAATCTTGCTTACAAATGCCTTTTCGTGACGCTTAATTACTGTCAATATTTCGCCAAAACAAACCGCATTGCTGACACGCCCACGCGCCTAGGCCATAAATATTAATAACGTTTAAATTTAATAACTATTTAGCCAAGATTCGCGAGCTGCTCGACATGGTTTCCCGATCCAATTGCAGCAGCCGGCACATGGCCAATTATGCAGATGAGAGCCAGTCTAGACATGTGATTCGCCAAAACCGGTCCGATTTTCATCTGGCCTAATTAGGGTTAATTTTTTCGCATGTTCCCCTCAATGCAACTGCCATGTAGAGGCTCCGTAATGTCTCTATTTGAACTGCAACTCAAGACCAGCTGATGATATGACATTGCTTGCTCTGATTCCAGGAGCTGGACTTGCCAGTGTGGTCGTCTCGTTCCTCATGTCCACCTACTACAGCGTCATCATTGGCTACTCCATCTACTACTTCTTCACGTCGTTCAAGACGGAGATGCCCTGGATAGACTGCAATAACAGGTGGGTCTGCACTCTCCTTATTATTTTACGGAAACTTGAGTTTCTTGATCATTTCCAGATGGAACACGCCGGACTGCTGGGTGCCGCAACGCAGGGAAAACAACTCCACGGCGCCGGACACATCACGCACTCCCTCCGAGGAATTCTTTGAGTAAGCTTTGAAGTTACCTCTTTGATAATTCCAAAGTTTAATCCCTCCATTACCCGCTTACCAGAAACAAAGTCCTACAAATTAGCGGAGGTCTGGAGTATCCCGGCATGATGCGTTGGGAGCTGTTCGCCTGCCTCATCTGCGCCTGGCTGATGGTTTACTTTGCCACCTGGAAGTCCATCAAGTCGTCGGCCAAGGTGCGCTACTTCACTGCCACCTTTCCGTTCGTCCTGATCATCATCCTGATGGGTCGGGCGGTGACTCTGGACGGGGCCGCCGAGGGACTGCGCTTCTTCTTCCGGCCCAAGTGGTCCGAACTGAAGAACGCCAATGTGTGGATCAATGCTGCCTCCCAGAACTTCAACTCGCTGGGCATCACCTTCGGCTCGATGATCTCCTTTGCCAGCTACAACAAGTACAACAACAACATCCTGCGCGACACGGTGGCGGTGAGTGCGGTTAACATGATCACCAGCCTGCTGGTGGGCATCTTTGCCTTCTCCACGCTGGGCAACCTGGCCCTGGAGCAGAACACCAATGTGCGCGACGTCATCGGCGACGGGCCGGGCATGATCTTTGTGGTATATCCGCAGGCAATGGCCAAGATGCCGTACGCCCAGCTCTGGGCGGTCATGTTCTTCTTCATGCTGCTCTGCCTGGGCCTAAACTCACAGTTCGCCATCGTGGAGGTGGTGGTCACTTCGATACAGGACGGCTTTCCGCGGTGGATCAAGCGGCATTTGGGCTACCACGAGATCGTGGTGCTCTTCGTCTGCGTCATCTCCTGCCTGTTCGGAATGCCGAACATCATCCAGGGCGGCATCTACTACTTCCAGCTGATGGATCACTACGCCGCCTCCGTGACGATCATGTTCCTGGCCTTCTGCCAAATGATAGCCATAGCATGGTTCTACGGCACGGGCCGCCTGTCGAAGAATGTCAAGCAGATGACCGGCAAGGCGCCCTCGCTCTATCTCAAGTCCTGCTGGTTGGTCCTGGGACCGTGTCTGCTCTTTGTAAGTGATCTGGAAGCCCTCTTAATCAATCTTAAAGATTTTCTAAAGAAGCGTTACCTTTTCAGGCCATTTGGGTGCTTAGCCTGATCAACTACCGCGAGCCCACCTACCACAATGGACGCTACACGTATCCCGACTGGGCCTACGGCATTGGATGGATGTTTGCCTCCTTCTCCCTGATCTGCATACCGGGCTATGCGCTGATCAACTTCCTGCGAGCCAGCGGCGACACCTTTTGGGAGGTAGGTTCCGATGATTCCTCTTTCTATCCTTTTAATCCAACTTCCTCCTATTCTATTAGCGCATCCGCAACACCCTGCGACCGAACATTTACGAGTGCAAAATCTGCGGCGAACACCACTGCGAACACGACTACCCGGAGCAGGAACAGTTCATGCTGGCCCAGGAGCTGGCCACAGTGTACAAGCCAACCAATTTGGGCCAGAAGTCCGGCTACAATGCCATGCAAGCCTCCGCCTCCGCGGAGCACTCATATCATCAGACCAAGGCTCACCCGGAAGCTGGTGACAAGTAGATTCGTGTTTCAATGATGGCAATTTCTGAGTATTTTTAACGAATAATTTTTGTAATTTACCAGCAGCAGAAATTAAAGTATTTAAATAATAATAATAAATATAGTGAAAGTCGATGAGATTTTAAATTAATTTCCTGGGGAATTGCCAGTGAAAGCTATAAGGATATCGCATTAAATCTTTGATTTTCATAACATAGGTTAACTAAGGATTCTTTAATAATAACAAATCCATTTTCCAATGACTATAAATATAATTTATTATTACTAAATAATAAGTTTAATACATTTCGATAACTTTAATACATAATATAATATCATATCCTCTCCCCAGGCAAAACCTACAGCGACTGAACATAGCGATAGAGCACATCGAACTCCTCCAGCTTGGGCACAGCATTAAATGTGCTCCGAGTCCGGCAATACTCCGCATAGATAAGTTGACTCTGTCGCGGCACGACTGGCGGCTTAACGCTCAGATAGGAGTCGGTGCCGTAGTCACTGAGCGGTCGCAGCGTAATGCCTCGCATTATCTTGGCCAGCTCCTGGTCGCGCTGGGCAACGGCTGTCTGGGCAGGGCGTGCACCTCCACTGGACAGCTTTCCCATCTGTACGTACTTCTTATAGACGGCCATGCTGTGCTTGGAGGGCGGACTGATGGTGCAGCCGTAAATCTCCTCCATGGAGGGCAAGCTGGAGGCCAGTGTTAGGGCAGCCGGCTCAGTCGATTCCGTCTGGTTGGTGCCGTCCTTCTCGGCAAAGCTGGCGCTCAGCTCCTCGTCACTGGAGCTGTCATCGCCCTCGCTGGAGCTAGAGGAGTTGCTGTTCATCGAGCCCGTGGAACTCTGCCCGGTCATCGAGGGATTCTGACGGGCCTTCCGCGACGTCTGAATCTGCCGCTGGAAGGGACTGTAGTTCGTGCGGAATGTAGGCATGTATCGCATGGCCAGCTGGCTGATCTCGAAGGCGATGTGCTCGCTGAGGTCGGTCCACTTGAAGGACTGATGGTAGTTTGAGTACGCATCGATCATTTCCAGGCCGCTGCTGTGTACGCGGAACAGTTCCCGCACTAGCTTGTTGGAGTCGGCGCACGAGTGGGGCAGGCACTCACGCACCTTGTGGCGCACCCAGTCGGTAAGGGGCTTGCTATCCGCTCTTGGCACGAAAGCGTTATGCATGTCGTAGTCCGTTTGAAGCTCCCAGATGGGTGGCCCCACTGCGAGAGAAAAATAGGAGCTCTAACAAGAAATAAGCACAAAAAGGATACTCACTCTTCGTCAGGCTGGGCTTGTATATGCCCAGGAAGATGTTGATGCTGTGCTGCTTCTCGGTGTCGCTGAACGTGTTGCTGTAGTAGCGACTGAGGGTCTGCATCACGTCGCTGCCCTGGGAGCCCCAGGGAGCTGTCTTGCGGTACGTCTTGATCCGGTGTACCAGCTGGGATCCGCCGTATTGCAGGGCCAGTGTATCGCCGTGCTCCTCGTACAGGTTCTCCAGCATTGTTACACAGTCCGAGTCGAACTCTAGCTTGGCGGACTTCACGAACCCGAGACGCTCCAGCTGATGTCCCAGGGCGCACTTTCCGATGGCGAACTGGGCTGAGTTGGTGCGGTCCAAGCAATCCACACAGTTCGTACGCACAATGCCCGTTTGGAGGCCAAGATCGCTGCCTGGTGCCTTAAAGAACATGCCCGTCTGCTGGATAATGCTCTCGGCATGGATGGCCAGCTGCTCCATGACATTGCCGCCACTCAGACGACTCTGGCGCGCCATATCGAAGTGGATGTGCTTCATGCGGTGCGGTGGCGGCAGGAACTGGTTCAGGTAGCGAATGCTGTACTCCAGCTCCTTGGAGATTATTGACTCGTGCTTACGCCGCTCCCGCTTCTTCACCAGATTGAGCATTATCAGCGGCGCTCCGTAGTGGAAGAGCAGGCGTTCGAAGTGGAGGGACGGCGTCTGGGCATAGGGATCGCATATGTCCAGCTGGATCTGCGGCTTCGGCACCATCTTGCTGATGTCCTGCGACCAGTGGGAGGGTATGGAGCCGCGCATCTGGGTGAACGCGCACACCCGCTGCCCATCGCTGACGATCTGCTCCGTCTCCACCTCATTGGCCACGTCGCCCTGAAAGTTCGCGCCGCGCTTGAGGAAGCGAGTGCCGGCAAAGCGTGAACTCCGCCTGGCTATCAAACAGACATTCACATGACGCCCGAAGATGCTGATGCACGATTGGCTGACGAAGCCGTGGGTTACCTCCAGCAGCCAGTCCTTCAGCATGATGCCCTCCATCGGCTGCAGGAGATAGGCGTTCCAAACGAACCGTTTGCGGGAATCACTACGGAACGCATAGTCCACCCGCTCGTGTGACTGCTCGACGTTGTTGGTCAGCGAGTTCCAGTCGGGCAACGGCTCGTCCCGGTCCAGGTCCACCTTGGCGCCGACGTAGCGAGGCGCCGACTCGTTATACTGTAAGGTCCGCGTAAGGTCGTACGAGTACGAGAAGTAGAAGTTGCTGCGCAAATCAATGTTCTGGAACATCCGCTTGTAGCGGACCTCGTTGGGATGCGGCGGCCGTTGGGAGGTCACCTCATTCACGCGCACCATCACCGTGTCTTTGATGGTATACACTAGGTGGCGCCCGATGTGGGCGCAGCACTTGCGCTTCGTCACCAGCAGCAGGTAATAGCCCTCGAGGAAGCGCACAAAACCCAGCACGCCATAGGCGGATGTCACCCTCGGTGAGCCGGTAAGGGAGGCCACAAATCGCCTGATCTCCAGGCTGTTGAACTCGTTGGCATTCTCCTCAATGCTCAGGCGGTTGTGCGCCAGCCGGTCGATAGTGAGCAGGCGGAACCTCGTCTCCCGGTTGTTGCTGCCCACCAAATAGAGGCGCTGCAAAATAAACGAAATTGCTTAGTCACAGAACCGAAGCTGGAGGGCCCTAACTTCTTACCGTCCGCGTCTCATAGAGCACGACCTTCTGGATGCAACTGATCAGGGGATTAAAGACTATGTTGCGGTTATCATTGTTCATCTTATTTATTTATCTTTTCCGTGGATTTTTAAACAAATCAAATTTGATCAGCTGATTCACCTGTAAACTAATAGAGATGGGATGTTAGTGAGTGCAGCGTGACGATTATTACCAATTTCATAACACTAACCACCCTGTGAATTTACTTGTTGCTGATAAATGGAACCGCAAATGGAAATAACAAAAAATTTACATTTTTAAGTTTTTATTAAATACACACCAATATTTACACATGATTAAACTTAATTTAACATTTGTTTCTCAATCATGAAAGGGGACATGCCTTGCGAGTGATCTCTTTTGTTTGAATAACTTAGAACAGTGGGGACATTTGAAAGTTTTTTTCGAGCTGTGCGTCAGCATGTGACTTTTGAGGGTGTTGCTCAGGCTGAAGGACTTAGGACACTTGGAGCACCTAAACGGCCGTTCTCCAGTGTGCGTTCGAGTGTGTTCCTGCAGATGATGCTTCAGGGGGAAGGATTTTGAGCACTGGGAACACTTAAACGGTCTCTCTCCCGTGTGCGAACGGATGTGATTTTCCAGATGCGATTTTCTTGAGTAGCTATTCGAGCACTGAGTACACTGGTGCGGTTTAACACCGGAGTGAGTGCGGATGTGGCGCTGCAAATCGGACGACTTAATGAAGGTCTTCTTACACTGGGTACACTTGAACGGACGCTCGCCCGTGTGCGTCCGGATGTGTGACTGAAGCGTGGCTTGCTGAGCAAACTTCTTCGGGCAGTGGGTACAGCTATAGGGACGGTCGCCCGTGTGGGTGTGCGTGTGTACTCGCAGCTGAATTTTAGCTCTAAAAGTCCTCGGGCAGTGACTGCAGGAGAATGGTCCTGCTCCTCCCACCAAGTGCGCTCTCATATGCCTCAGCCATGGTGCTCTCCGCTTGTAGGTCTTTTGGCACTCGTCACATTTAAATGAAGTTTCTTCCTTAACACTTTCCGCATCGTTGAAATCATTATTATTTTCATCGTCCTCATCATCGTCATCTTCATGCTTTTCAGGCCTCCATTCGTCCTCCGAAACCTCCCAATCATCATCCTCAAGCAAAGCACACAACGCTTCTTCAATGCCCTCGTCCCGCACTTGGCAGAAGAACTGGTAGCTTTTCTCGCAAGTCTGCCGTATGTTAAACGCATTTTGGGCATCCTCCAGGCAGGGCGGGCAAATGGTTTCCGGATAGGAATCGCCGCGTCGAACCTCAAAGCCTGTGCACTGGGCGATCATTTCGGCAATGGAGGAGGCTTGAGCCCGACACTTGGCTTCGAATATGTTAAGCAGGTCTCCGGTGGGGTTTCCCAGGCAAACGCGGCAGATGCCCTCCATGTCCTGTTAGTTTAAATTAGTAAACTAGCCACACGTTATAGATATATTGCTGGTTACCTGGCCTGGATTGCTGTTTTACTAATTTACAAAAAACTCTTCCTTCCAGATATTTGTTTATGTTATAATATTACACAGTCCACCCTGTGCCTGTGCAATCGCTGTTAAATAAAATATATCGATTTTGGTGCTATACTCTGGGCTACGCGCTAAATTTAAAATTTTTTCTCATAACATGAAATATATGTTGTGTTTCCATTAGTGTTTCATTATAAACTGAATTATAATATGAAGATTACCAATATTTGAGGTCTTTCTGAGAGCATATCATGGCCAAAAAGCAAGTGATTGCCAAATGTCATATATTTCCCGATTCAGCATTAAAATCTTAATTAATTACTTGAAAAATATTGAAAAAAAAGAAAAAAAAATTTTGACCAATTTTTCAAAATTTCCTAAAGGGTTACATCATTAAAATGGTCAAAAATAAACAAAAAAGTAATTTGCTTTAAATTTCTAAATCCAGTATGCAGATAAATTACCTAACCAAAAACTAACATAGAAACGCTTTCCGAACTGAATTTTAGGCTGTTTTGGCTTAGTTATGATGGTTTTCATCCCAAAAAATTCGAGTTTCTGGGAGTTTCTCCAGTTTCTGGAGAGGATGAGTCGCTGCCGGTTGTAAGGGGCCAGTTTCTTAGGAGGATCAGTACTTGCCGGCTGCAAATGGCCAGTTTCTGGAGAGGATCAGTCCTTGCTGCCAGTTCATTAAGTAGCCGTAGAGGGAAAACTCCAATTATTTAAAATTACATTTTTCAACAAGAATTAATAATATACTTTATATTAAAGGTAACTCAATTAAATTTGAGTTATAAGTCATAGTTATTTTTATTTTGGGTAACAAAGCTTAACATAATACAAGATCAACTTAGATTCAATTTATATGAGTTTGATTCAGATGCAGAATCAAAATCAGAATCCGAACCAGATTCAGAATTAGAATCGAAATTGGAATCAGAATCTTTATGAGTTAGTAAATGTCTGCGAAGACCCCTCTTTTGCGCAAAAGTCGCCTTGCAGTGAGAGCATTTGAAGGATTTTGTCTTGCTGTGCGTTCGCATGTGATTCTTGAGCGTGGTGGTTAAACTGAAGGTTTTGGAACACTTAGAGCACTTATAGGGTCGATCGCCGGTGTGCGTGCGGATGTGTGCTTGAAGGGTAATGTTGAGCGCAAACTTCTTGGGGCAATGCGGGCAGGAGAACGGTCTTTCCCCCGTGTGGGTCTTGAGGTGATCCTGAAGGTGGGCCTTCCTCGTAAACGCGCTCGGGCACTGGGAGCACTTGTGTGGCCGGACGCCCTCGTGGGTTCTTATATGTCGCTGAAGATCCGAAGACTTGGTAAAGGACTTGGAGCACTGGGGGCATTTGTACGGCTTCTCGCCAGTGTGCGTCCGGATGTGCGACTGAAGAGTGGCGTCTTGTGCGAAACCCTTCGAGCAGTGCGAACACTTGTAGGGACGCGCTCCCGTGTGGATGTTTGTGTGTACCTTAAGTTGATACTTAGATGCAAATGCCTTTGAGCATTGCTTGCAGGGGAAGGGTCTTATATGTCCTTTCATGTGCCTCATCCATGGCGCCCTTTTCTTGAATATCTTGTTGCATTCACGGCACTCAAATGTATTCTTTTGCCGGAGGTCGTTGCGTCATGCGATCCAGAATCCTCTGACTCATTTTCCGAATTCTCCCAATCCTCTTCCTCGAGTAAGGCACACAAGGCTTCTTCAATGCCCTCATCCCGCACTTGGCAGAAGAACTGGTGGCTCCGCTCGCACGTTTGCCGTATCTTAAATGCATTATGTGCGTCCTGCAGACAGGGCGGGCAAATGGTTTCCGGATAGGAATCGCCGCGTCGAACTTCAAAGCCTGTGCACTGGGCGATCATTTCGGCAATGGAGGAGACTCGAGCCCGGCACTTGGCATCGTATATATTAAGCAGGTCTCCGGTGGGGTTTCCCAGGCAAACGCGGCAGATCCCCTCCATGATCCTGTTAACTGTAATTAGTAACCGAGGCAAACAGTAAAATGTATGCAAATTTACCTGTACTTTTGTTTTATTTATTAACAAAAACTTTTCCCCGAGATGTTTGTTTATATTGGGTGCTTAGCACACTGAATACCCTGTTGCGGTGCGATCGCTTATTACAACCTATCGATTTTGATCCGTTAATCGAATAAGAATTTGTTTTTAAGTTCAGGTTAACGTGCGCTGTTATGCGCCCAAAGTACCGTTATCCATTGTCATTAAAAACTTAAAAAATCCAAATTCGACCAATAAATTAAAATATGTTTCTTTGCACAGTTTGATTTTTATTTTTCAGGAAGAGTGTTTTAGAATGTGCTTTCGAAATGTAACCATTTTCTTAAATGCCATTCGGCAATGAGGGCACTTTAGAGGTTTTAAACCAGAATGTTTTAGACGATGATGTCTTGTAAGATCTGAGTTGACAGTAAACGACTGTGAGCACGTATTGCATTTATATGGTCGCTCTCCAGTGTGAGAACGAATGTGAGTTTGAAGTCTGGAATTCGCGGTAAAGGATTTCGTACAATAGGGGCACATAAACGGATTTTCCCCAGTGTGGATGAGGCGGTGTTCGTCAAGATCTTTTTGTTTCGAAAACTCCCTGGCGCACGTAAGACATTTAAATGGCAGACCTTCTGAGTGGGTCTTAATGTGCGCTTTAAGTCGGCTAACAACCATAAAGCACTTTAGGCAGTGGGCACACTTGAATGGTCGCTCGCCCGTATGGAGGAGAGTGTGCTCTCGACAAGAACCTTTCTGTCTGAAGCTATCCGGGCAATAGGCGCACTGGAAAGGATTTCTAATGCTCTCACCGCGATCCTCGCCAACGAAGTGAGTCCGAGTGTGCTCTTTAAGATTGCGAAATCGTGTAAAGGACTCTGAGCAATGGGAACACTCGAATGACCTCTTTCCGGTATGGAGGCGAATGTGAGCTTGGCAGGGTATTTTCAGTCTAAAGCTTTTAGGGCAATAAGGACACATAAAAGGACGACGTCCATCAGCACAATCGGGTGCCTGATCCTCATTGACCTCTATACTGGCATTATTTACATCGCTGGGTAATATCTCTTCCTCGATTGGCTCGTCCTTCACTTGGATTATCTGGGTTTCCTCGTCTTTAACTGATATGATAAGATAATTATAACTCTGGCCATTCTGATGCTCATCCTCATAATAATTGTCATCATTTTCGTTTTTTACTTCACAATCGGATTCATAAATATCGTTGACTGATATCTCCACCTCGAACGGGTTGTCTTCGATTGGCTCGTTCTTGACTTGAATAATCTGGGTTTTATCGTCCTGAAATATTTGATCTGCTTGCGGTGAATCTTCAGTGTCCTCTTCCTTAACTTGGCAGTCAAAGTAATGATTGCCAGCGGCTCCTTGGTCATCATTTGTCACCTCACCCTGGCAATCACGCATTTGTAACTTCTCCTCAATGACCTCTTCCTTGACGTTGATTACATGGGTTGTCTCGAACGTTTCCTCTCGCCATAGCCCATTACTCGCATTCTCCACATTCTCCATTTCTCTGAAATAAAATAGACAAGAGTATAAACAAAAACCAAATTTACAACTTCTTACCCAGTGTTTGTTTACAATTTCCACGGCACTGGATTAAATACAAACGTACACGAACCACCCTGTTTGCAAACAAATTATATATCGATATATTGAATTTGTATTATCATATTTATATCGATATATCGATACTTGTATATTCATTTTTGACTTCGGCGCCTTCGTATATTTCAAATTGTTTCGCTAACTTTTTCTGATGCTTAAGTAGTAGTAGTTAGTAGTCCTAGTCGTTATATTTATTAAGAATAAGTAAGACATTTTGTTTAATTTATGTTGTATTTATTATGGGTGTTAAAGGATGAACCAAGATAATGTGTTCCCGCAGCATTTCAGGAAAATCAAATGATATTGAGCATTGCAAGCAATAGTTAAGTTTTTTATAACAGTTCCTTTTCATGTGTCTCCTGAGGCTGCGCTGGTCAATGAAGGCGGCCGAGCAGACGGTGCACTTGTGGGGTCGTTCTGGAGGCATTGCAATGGTCTCCAATGGTGTTTCCGGGTGATGAGAGATGAAGTGTTCCCGGAGCATTTCGGGAAGCCGAAATGACCTTGGACATTGCGGACACTGGATTAACTTTTTGGAACAATCCGTTTTCATGTGTTTCCTCAGTCCGCGTGGCAGAGTAAAGGCAGTAGAGCACACGTGGCATTCATAGGGCCGCTCAGTGGAGTGGAGAAGAGTATGTGTCCGGAGACTGCTGGGATGTACAAAGGATTTCGGGCAATATGGGCACTTCAGAAGCTCTGCCGCGTGGGTACGCATATGCTGTTGAAGATTTCGGCGATTTTTAAACGATTTGGGGCACTCTATACACTGGTGTGACCTTTCTTCCACATGGCTGTTCACGTGGGATTGAAGCCCCGCGTTGGTGACAAAGTTCTTCGGACATTGGAGACACTGGAAAGGCCGTTCTCCAGTGTGTATGCGAGTATGGCTAACAAGACGATATTTCCTCACGAAAGACATTGAGCACTGGGAGCACTGGAACGGCCGAACTTCTAGGTGGGTGCGCGCATGAAGCCTCAAATCAGTCCGTTTTCTAAAGGACTTCTCACACTGCTTACACTCGTATGGTCGTTCGCCCGTGTGAATCCGAATGTGATCGTGAAGCTGGCGCTTCACAGTAAATGACTGCGGGCAGTGGGAGCACCTGAAGGGTCGTTCTCCAGTATGCGTACGGATGTGTGCATTGAGACTCGATTTTCGCGTGTAGCTGCTTGAACAGTGAGGGCACTTAAAAGATTGCTTGCTTTCGATATTATCTTCGCCGTTCTCCTCCTCATACTCCTCATCCTCCTCCTTTACTACGTAGTCGAAAGCGTTTGAGTCTTCGTCGCTATTGGATTCTTCAGTTTGGCCCTCGTAGGTACCCTCTTCCAGTGGGTCTTCCTCAATTCGCTCGTTCTTGACTTTGAAATCGATGTGAGAGTGCATTTGATGGCTTGACTGGGGTAAATCTTCGTCGTTTTCCTCCTGCTTGACTGCTATTTCAAGCAGATGATCATTTTCTGCACTGGAAGGTGTCTCACGCTCGCAGTCTGATATCCGGCAGACTTCTTCCTCCAGCAAATCCTCTCCAGCGGTTTCTTCTTCTTTCACCTGAGTTTGCAACTTGTGGTGTTCATCTATCGCTTGTTTTCTGTCAAATGCACTCCGGGCGTCCTGCAGGCACAGTGGGCAAATGGTTTCGGGAAACGTGTCCCCACGTCTGACTTCGAAGCCCATAAACTGCGAGACTATATCCACCGTAGAAACGACTGATTCTTCGCTCCCATCGAATATATTCAACATAGCTCCTGAGCTTAGCATACACACGCGGCACACGGTCTCCATTGCCCTAAATAAAATACAAAACGTTAAACTGAATTTAACAAAAATAATACAAACTATTTCTCACCTCGGTTTGTTTACAATTTTTACATTTAGTCTGCAAGTGCACAGAGCACCCTGTTGCGCTGTTATGAACAGAAACATATGATTGTACTATCAATTTAGTTTCGATAACATTGTTTCAAAATCGTATCCTCAAGTTGTTTTTCCCGGTAACGTATTAGGGCTGTTTTTAATTAATTGTATGTCAAAGAATATGGTATTAACCCAACTTTAAAAAGTTTTCAGTTTTATTTTTTATTATCTCCAGCATGTTCCTTAAGGCTATGTCTGCGCAACGAATGATTTGATTTGAAATCCTTTGGACAGTTGGAGCATCGGAAGGTATTTTCCTTGCAGTGAGTTTGCTTGTGTAGCTTTAAGGCGCTGTTGTTTTTAAAGGCCATTGGGCACAGTATGCACCTGAACGACCGCTCCGCAGTGTGTCTTTTTACGTGGTCCCGGAGATATGCTTTATTTGGAAACTCCTTTGAACATTCGTTACACTTGAAGGCCTGTGAATGAGACATAATGTGGAGCCGGAGCTGTTGATTCAGATGAAAAGCTCTCGGGCAATGTGAGCACTGGAAGGGTCGTTCGCCCGTGTGGATGCGAATATGATCCCGGAGTTGCGACTTTCTGGCGAAGCCCTTCGAGCAATGGGGGCATTTATGCGGTCGAATTCCCGCATGGGTGCGCTGATGACGCAGGAGATCTGTACTCTTCACAAAGGACTTTGAGCACTGAGAGCACCTGAACGGCCGCTCGCCAGTGTGCGTCCGGATGTGCGACTGGAGAGTGGAATGTTGCGCGAAGGAGTTCGAGCAGTGTGGGCACTGGTACGGTCGCTCTCCCGTGTGTGTGCGGATGTGGATTTGGAGAACAGCCGGGTTAACGAATTTCTTGAAGCAATGTGAGCACTCGAAGACTTTTTCTCCATTGTGATATCGGATGTGCAGCTCAAGAGTTGATTTGTGACGGAAGTATCTCGGACACAGGGTGCATTGATGTTTGTCCAACTTGTCCCCTTCGTTCTGTCTATTCCTTCGCCTCTTAATGGCTTTTCCCGTAGTGCTCTCACCCTCACATTCTGCCTTCTTCGTTTCGGGGATCTCCCAGTCCTCTTCCTCAAGCAAGGCACACAAGGCTTCCTCAATGCCTTCATCGCGGACCTGGCAGAAAAACTGGTGGCTTCGCTTCCAGATTTGCCGTATATCAAATGCATTGTGTGCATCTTCCAGGCAAGGCGGGCAAATGGTTTTCGGAAGGAATCGTCGCGCTTTAACTTCCAAGCCTGTGCACTGCGCGATCATGGCCGCCGTATCTAGTTTTCGCCTTCCATCGAATATGTTTACCAGATCTTTGGAACTTTCCAAACATACCCTGCAGATTCTCTCCATGATCTTGAAGGAGTAAAAGATTATGAGTTTATCGGTCAAAATTGGCTAAAATTAGACATGCATTTACTTACTTTAATTTATTTTAACCGAAAAGAGTAAGCAAAACTTCCTTATTCTCCATGCCGGCTTCTCCATGTGTTCGATCTTAACATAACGCAAGGTGCTGTTAAGCGCCTTAGAAATAATACAGAGCCCTATGTAAGAGCACCTTTTAGCATTTGTTTACATTTTTGAAACAATTTCGTGTTACACTAAAAAAAAAATTTAAGATTAAAGTTAAATACAAATTTAAAATATATACAAATTTGTAGACTCAACGTCCAAATTTATTAACAATAAGGTATCGTTTTACATATGTTCAGCTAATGGTAGGTACAAATGTGGAGGAATTAGAAGCTCTCTTCCCCCGAATCTACTCGGGTGTAGTCTACTGGCAACTCCTCGTGCAGTTTCATGTGCGAACGAAGACTTTGACTGATACTAAACGATCTCAGACACAATTTACACTTGTAGGGT